>JARGXW010000255.1:0-195595 GCA_029204085.1 Mycena sp. CBHHK59/15 | reverse complement strand
ATGCAATTGCGCAATCTGCGCAATCTGCGCAATTTGCGCAATTTGCGCAATTTGCACACGCTGACTAATATTATCGCCCCTTTGGGCAGACCTGGTTCCTTCGGGTTTCCCCGATGATCTAGTATGTGACATACGTGATACTCAAGGGTGACTTTGGCAGTAGGCGGTCGGCATCGCGGCAAAAGACAACAAATATGAACACACATCAAGGTCTTTCGAAAATCGGTTTAGGAGGCGGGGATGGAAGCGTACACGACACTGGTATGGTTGGAGTCGCATAGCCGGAGCTGCTGACTGAATTACGACCTTTTTCTTCGTCTCGGAGTTCCAGGTAGACTGTGTTGAGCTCGGCAACGATCCGACTGATCGGACGGACTTCGAGAAAGACACACAATGAATGACAAATGCCTCATAAAGCGGGTAGGGCCGGCGAGCGGCAGTGCCCGCTACCGTGAATTTGTTTAGACATTAAACATTAAAATGAATTGTATTGCTAAGTAATAAAAGGTACTGGGAAGGAACGAATGTGGCTAGTTAAAGAGTGCACCAATTGCGAGACAATTTTGTAAAGTAGCGTAAAAAAAAATGATGTTAGCGAGATCAACTTAGGACCTGGAGCTGCGCGATTTCTTGGCAGGTGAGACTGAATTGAAGACATCGAATGACTTGTCGGCGTCGTCGTCACGTTCGGCGCGCGTGTGTTTTCTCGGGGTGCTTGGGCCAGCCGAGGGCAGGGCAGGAATGGGCGGAT
This sequence comes from Mycena sp. CBHHK59/15, assembly GCA_029204085.1. Classification (NCBI taxonomy): domain Eukaryota; kingdom Fungi; phylum Basidiomycota; class Agaricomycetes; order Agaricales; family Mycenaceae; genus Mycena; species Mycena sp. CBHHK59/15. Next base: position 194,844 of record JARGXW010000255.1, on the reverse strand, counting down.
TCCAAGGTTCCCCGTAGCCCTTATCGTGGATCCTGAGCTTATCGATATAGATGTGATAAATCTAAGGTAATGTCTTAGCGCAAATCGTACGCTTTCGAAATAAACTTACCTTGCTGCGTGGGCGGGCGGCATTCCCAGGGAAGATGTACGTGTGCATGGAGATCTGCGCAGAAAACAAGGTTCCCTCCGTCAACTTCTCGTATAATTCGTGGGGAGCAATGAGGTCGCCGTCGAGATCCCTGTAGTCGCGTTGGACGAGTTTAGACTCCTGATGCGCAAAGTAGGCACCCCGGTGGTCAGGAAGGCAGTCAGGATCGTAAGTGTCCCCGACTTTACGCTCTGTGAGTCACGATGAGTCAACTCGACACTCAAAAATCTCAGATGCGCAGGGAATCACCTTTGGGGCCAGGAATCGGATTTTTGTCGACGGGGGAATCCATGTTCATGTCCTCAGACGGGAGCTCATCTTTCTTGTTCCTTGGCCGCACTTTACGCGGGCTGGATCCACTGGACTTTCCACGCGATCTCTGGCGAATGAGTATTAACCTGAATAGTCCAAATTTCTTATTCAGCGAGACGTACCGGTGCTTCGTAAGTGGGGAGGAGACGCAGCACCAGGATGTCGTACGGCTGGTCTTCTGCCTTATCGGAACGGGAAACCCAGTCGGTCACTTCGAATCTCTGCAAAACCATCGTTCAGGCCTGTTATTGAGTGCATGAATAAAACTGTAATCGTACCTCGCCGTCCTCAACTTCCTTGTCCTCATCTTTGACCCGCACTCCCTCCGCAGTGTTCATGCCGCTGCTCCACGCTTTCGCAAGCTGCGTAGGGGCCCCAGTCGGGCAGCGCGCTGCGATGACCATCCTCTGGGCACTGGAGTCATCGTTCAGAGGCTGTGGGACTGATTGAGGCTCGAAGATGAAAACAGATGTTGTCGACGCACCAATTTGGAATCAACAATCTTTTTTGGATATGCCCGCATCCAGGTTCCCTCGTCCTCGGAGCCAACTTCGGCGACGATGTGGGCACTAAAGGCCTTGTCGTTGACGAGATTGACGTAGTCGAAGAAGGCGGGACGGTCCTTGGCATGGTCGACGCCGCGGCGCCCGAAGGTGATATCGAAATCGTGAGTGGCGAGACTATGCGCACCCAACTTTTCGAGAGCTTTTACACACCCATCATAGATGCTGGGCGCGTTTCCGCGCTTTGCATTACGACGATTGGTGAGCTCGGTGACGTAGGTGCCACCCATGGACGTAGATCGATAGGGAGTATGGAGAAAAAGAGAGAGAGCGTAGAGATATGAGAGAGTGGAGACTTTGGCGGGAGATGGGACGCAAGGCAGAGGCCCCGTGCCGTTTTATACGGTGCGGTATGGAAGCCTGCAGAATACGGGCGAATGTTTGGCCACTTAGCCGCGGTTAACGTGCCATTTTCGGAGCCCACCGAAGGCTGGAGAATACGGGAGAATATTTGGTCTCTTAGCCGCGGTACACCTTACATTTTTGGGGAGCTCACCGATCATTTATCCCCGCGAGCGGCGGCACGTGCGTTTGCGGGAAGACTGTCCATCGTCCAGCGCACGGCGCTTCTGACCCCTGGACCAAGACTCCGGTGGAACAGTATCAACATCCATCGGATGAGGTGCAATAACCGCCTGAGTGCGAACATTGCGTGGCCGACAGGGAAGATCCGAGGCAGAGGGGGGCCCGCTTATTAAGCGTGCTGACGAGGCTTGTAGCCGAGCCAGCGCTCGTGCGTCTTGTCGGAGGCATTCATCCGACTGCTCTTCCCCTGGGTCTGGGGGCAAAGCTGCAGGCGAAAAATTCTTGACAAGGTACGCTTGTGATTCAGAGGCTTCCTGTGGCGATCCGTGTTTCATTGTGGTCTGGTGGCTGAGAACATCGAGTCGCTTGAATTCATTGCGGACATCTTGGCTTGGATGACACTGGATAACTTTCTGACGGAATGGGCGTAGGATGAAGACACCATTTAGGGATGTGGCACGTGAGATCATGACATAAGGTGATTCCGTTCCCCTTGTACTCTCTAAATCCACGACGATAACATCCATTGTTTTCCCCTGGGCTTTATGAGCTGTCATCGCGAATGCTGGAACCAGTGGTAGCTGTGTCCGCCTCATCACACATTTTCTATGGGAGTCTGGGTGAGTAAAAGTCATGTCCACAGTCTCAGCAAGCACAACGGCATGTTTGGGAGGAAGATTTGGCAAGGCAGGCCCGGTCATATCTGGTACGTGGACTACGCACGAATGTGCACATCTTTCACCCAACTCATTCAGACTATAGCGTATCTGTTTCACTATTCCCGTTGTACCATTAACAATTCCATTTTGGACGTCAAAGTTTTGGGTGATCATGACGGGCATCCCGATCGCCAGTGGTAAGCGACCAAGCCGGTAGTTCGTTTGTCCGGAATGCAGTTTGTTGAGAAGATGATCTCGAAGAGCTGGATCTCTAACAAAAGTCCCATCTCTCCGTGTATCCTGTGCGTAATACCAATCCAAATCATTTCCCGTCCTTGTTGCGTAGGCATTGGCAGCTTTGATGTTCAATGCATCCTTGAGCTCGTTGTTGGACACAATTATAGGAACGTTCCGAAAGCGTGCATCTGACCATTCAGGGCGAGCATGTGTTACCAATCTGGAGTTCAGTGTCTCGAAGTCGTCGTCTGTACACCTTCCCTCTCGAAGACGTGCGAGGAGGGCAACAAATTCTTCTGCCTCTTCATCGTGTTCAAGCTCCCCGGTGTGCTCATTCCGTTTTCGGCGGACTGGTTCAACCCTCTTCAGGACCACCACTGTCTTGACTGATAACCACAAGAGTTTCCCCATAATATCCTGCTGTCCCTTCTTCCCCGATGCTCTTTCTGATTGCGTGTTAATCATCGCATAGAGTTTTTTTTCGCCAACAGGCGGCAGCTGAGCAAAGTCCCCTGCGAAAATTACGTTGACGCCGCCGAAGGGTGCGATATTTCCTTTCGCCTCAGTGAGAGCCTGACTGACTTGAAGTAGGAATGCGCATCCGACCATGGAAACCTCGTCAACAAACAGATAATCCACTCCCTCCCACATAGCAACGAGATCACGTCGAGTTTTTGTTTGTGTGGAGTTGCTCGAACGTTGACTGATGCACAGTGCCGAATGGAGCGTCATCCCCTCGATATTTCGGGCAGCAACACCAGTATATGCAGCTAAACGGAATCTACGGTCCTGTCCCCTCAATCGGAAGAAGTCCCGCAATGCATGTATCACTCGCGATTTTCCAGTACCCCCCGGGCCAGACAGGAACATTCGAAGCTGTTCAGGTTGGTTCTGGAGACTATGTTGAGCAATAATCCTAAATGCTTCTGCTTGTTCGCGATTCAAAGTCCATTTTTGAATGTGGGCTTCAATATCTACGTGATGGACAGGCTCGAAATCTGGGATATCCTGTCTGATTTCTGGGGCCTCATCTGGTTCCAAAAACGCATTTCTGAGTGCAGAGCCATCGTCCAACAATGATGGCGCGTGCGGCAGGTTTGATTCCGGTTGAGTTGATTTATCCTTGAGCGCGGCAGTCCTTTTGAATTGATCACGGCGGTCCTCATATGACTGCTCCCAAACATCCTCTTGGTAAGTATCCGTAACCAAATGAACACCTTCCACTGCTTCGTTTCCATCAGCCGAGGTAGAATCTGTACCGGCGTCTTGTGAGTGTGCATCGTACATACCGGATTCTTCAGCATAATTGATGCATTCCAGGATAGCCTCATTGGCGGCTGCCTTCTTCATTGAAAACCGAGTCGTAATCTCCTCCAGATGCTCTAAAATCATGTCCTCCGTCACTTGTTCTCCGGAAAAATCATCTTGCCCACGTTGTCTTCGGGTACGGGAATTCACAGCTCGTCTCGCTCGGTTGCTTCGTTGCGCAAAATGGTCATCCCGACTATCTCTACATTCGTGCATGATTTGCATGTTTTCCATCTTTTGAATTACAGTTTCAGAGCAGGTCCTTGTAAAGCATTGGAAAGCCTCTTCCCAGGACTGATAATGTTCTCGAAGATCAGAAGCTTGCCGCAACGGCTTGAAAAATATAAGCATCAAACGACAATACCGAGCGTGTGCATCACTTTTATCACGCCGAGGAATCCCAGGTCCGATCGGAACAGGTACGAGTGGATCTTTGGGAGATCTCACCCGAAGGATATGTGTTTTCTCTTGCTCATGGCCTTTCTGCAGTGAAACTCGGGGGCGCTTGTAGTCTTCACCTTTCAAAACCGGCTTGTCAGGTGTGTCATCATCTGGCTCATATTCATCCGCGGCGTCGTCAAGAATGGCGGTGCCAAAATCGAAGTCGTCAGTGCATTCATCAAGTCCTGTTTGAGTCTTCTTCTCGTGCTTGCGTCGGTCCGAAGTCTTGCTGACTTTATCCACTCTCGAGACAAAATCCCACACGCATACATTGCTTAACTCAGTACCCCGCTTTTGGTAGTCTGCCAACTGGTTGCCCATGGGAACAAGTTCTCCACTGCCGTTCATCGAAACTGTCACCTCTTGCTCCTCATCTGGAATATCATTCGAGTATATGTCATTTTCTTGGTCTACGTCCTCAAGGTGTTCACTACCAACTGGCGAGTGTTCATCTTCATTTTCTCCGTTGCTGGACTCATCATCATTTTCTGAAACATCTGGATGAGAACACAGGTTTTCGGGCTCTTCACTGGTATCTGTGCTTGCAGATGTATTTTTGGATGGATAGCACTCCGGGCTAGGAAGCTGGCGGTCTATGAAAGTTTCAAATGCGGTCCAATACAGATTACGATATGAATGACTTGTAAAATGGTCCTCAAAATCCATGAGGTAAGACGCAACCTGTTGACCAGATAGTTCTTGCTGAGATATCATAGCATAGGCACATTTCTGTAGCATCTTCTTGGCCCTCATGGTTAGTTCGTCCTGCAGCGGGTTGAACTCTCCAAGCTTCTTCACTGCAAGTTCGAGCATCGCGAACGCAACATGAGTCTTCAGCTGCGACTTCGTGATGTAGTCAGTAATATAATACAGTATTCCTTTGGCGTGTACACCCGAGCCGATGAATTTGATGTCCATATTGCAACGTATAGCCTCGATTATTGTGCTATTGAAATTGTTGACAAGACCATCCAGACATCTCAGGCAGAGCTCTCCTGTTTCAGGGTCAAATGAACTTTCCGCACGAAAATTATCCTCGTGAAGATCAAATCGACAAGTCTTCGGTTCCGGGGGTCCTCTCCAATATTTGAAGCATGTCTTGGAATGTTCGTGGCTCTGGCACTGAGAGATTAAGTTATGCAGATCTTGCTGTCTTTCCGGTGACACTGAATCCTGGACATTTAGTCTTGTCAGGGCCGAGTCGTCATCATTTCGGTCAACATTTGGAACATGGACCCCCCGGACCGAACAAGGATGGTATTTATCAGAAGGAACATCGACTTTGGGCTGCGGCTCCAGACCAACATATGACAATGCAGCGTGCCACGGCCTTGCGCTTCAACACAGCCATAATAAGCGTTAACTACGCCCAGAATTCCACCTTCGAGATTTTTCTGCGCGGGATCATACCCCAGGAGTGCTGAAATGAAGGCTTTCATGTACACATTAAAAAACCTGGCAGCAACAATTGGGTTCTTGGCAACAAGCACAGACTGATCCCAATATTTAGGCACATCGCTGGGCAGTAGGTCATCAACATCGATCTCGGAACCAGCTAGAAACTTCACGACAGGGTTGTAAACGTCGGCAGGATTGATTGTAATGTAGAAGCTGGGTAAACCTTTCTCAATCATCAACGCCCGAATTTCATTTCGCATTGCCACACGCGCAGCAGAGGAACCTGGAACATTGGATGTGACAGCATTAACCTGTTTCAAGAGATTTAAGACCTTGCGCTCCTCCTCATCCTGGGGAGAAGGAACACCTCCATTGGAAACACGCTCAGAGACTCTCTGCACAACTTCGGGAGATAGTGAAGCGAACTGAGCAGCTACAGACGCAAAATTCACCCGCTTCACCTTTAACGAAGTGTGTAACAGCATCTCGCGGCGTTGGAGAATATTGAATGCTGTGAATAGAAACGATGGGTGCTCTTGAAATCTTGGATCCGCGAGGTTAAATAGATGCTTCACATGACGTTTCAGAGAAATAGGCACAGAATGTTTATGATCATCTGGGCCGCCGATTCCGTATGGGAAAAGTGTAGGGTAGATCATGGGAAATAAAAGACTGTCTTTTCGAAATTCGTTCTCGGGACCTTTATCATGCGGAATCTGAATATATCCTCCCCCGTTTTTTTTGACATGGCGCAAGGCAACGGCACGAAGTTCGTTCGATGAGGCGTGGCAGTTTACATCGGCAATGACAACATTTTGGAAGGGAATGGGGTCTTGATCAGATTCGGGCGGCGGCATAGAGCGGTCAGGGGCCGGGGTTGAATCGTACCGAGACGTGGCAGCTTCATGTGCAGCACTTGGTTGAATATGCTCGATCGTGAAGGGAAGGACAGGGTTAACTTCAAGGTGCTGGAGACATTCTTCATTGAGCTGGATGTCCTTGTAAAGCGGGTTATGGGTTTTAAGCCATTCAAGAGCCTTCCGTACACGATCAGCATTCACGGCCAAGAGTTTCGCATGCTCACGAAGCCATTCAGGGGAGGGAGGCGATGAACCGATAAATAAAACACAAACAGGCGAGGTAATTTCCTCAATTGGGGGAGGAAGAATACTGGCAATTTTTGACGGCTGCTGAGGATATATAACTATATGGCCTTTCACACCCGTTTGGGTTGACGCAAGAACAAGATCCTGGTTTTCTTCCTTGAGCTGAATAATCCAGCACTTGGAACGACATCGAGCAATCATTGCCTCCTCAATGACAGTGAGATTCTTGAGTTCTTCTGGAACAGGACCAAGGAATGTTTTATTCGCCAAGGACAGTGGGGGTAGTTTCTTCCTCTTCAAGGAAGAGTGACAAAGCGAACAAAGGGAGAGAAGCGGTGGACCCCCAGTTGACGGTAAAACGACACCATCGGGATCGACAAGAATATCGCGGAGAGGTCCTTCGTCATAGGGCATTGGAGGGGGAGTGCACTCGGGTTGGAGCCATTTGTAGCGGTCAAGTAGGTGCTCCTCACTTCCACGCAAGTCAGGTCGCTTTAGAATATCTACATCAAATTCGGTGAGAGATAATGAGCATTGGGACCGTAGAGGAACCGCTTCTGCGCACGACGCACACGTAAATGTCGCGAGAGCTTCTGACGAGGTTGTTTCTCGAAACAAGTTAATGATCTTGTCCTTCAAACACCGAGGGACAATTTGGGGCCAAGATAAGCGAATATTCTGGAGTTCCTCGTTGAAACGAACCCGGGCGGTGTTTTGTTCTTCTTGGCTGCGTTGAGCGTTCTTCCCTTTTCGTAGCAACCGGATGTGCTCCCTTAGTTTTTTACGCAAGTGACGAAAAGTCTCTGAACGATCATAAGGAATTTTGAGAGCATCCAGTAAGCGACGGAGTGGTATGATCGTCAGTTTGGCGCCGTTGAGAGCAGTCAGGATATGCACCTGGAGATCAGGATCAATTGGGTTGACTTCCCATTCCTTGCATACATCAGTACAGTCGGGAATTGATAAATTCTCGGGTAGCGAGGAGTCGTGCGAGGGATGCAGCTTGCAAAATTCAGCACATTGAGCAGATGCGATGTGATCGGTTATCTGTGTACGCAAATGTTCAATGTTAGCTTTGGGGGGTACATTGATTCGGTGCAGGGCAGCAATTGAGAGAAGCACAGGGCGGCGATGACTCTCAAAAGAATGAAAAATATCGGCAACAGATGCAGAGGACAGAGTATCTGTTGCGGAAGAACCTGATATTGAACCCAGGATTTTGCGGATACAGGCACGCATTTTGAAGCGTAGATTGCGCTTTCCTGGAATATAAATGTTGAGAGCGGCGGCAATATGTGAGAGGTGTTCGGTCGGCATTTGCTTATGGTCTGCAGCAAGAATTATGTCAAGAACAACTTGCGATATATCTGCAGGACTTAGGAAATCACGCGATATTGAGCGGCACGTAGCACGTTGGGGACGGGGGCTTGCGGCGGCATCTATCTCATAGTCGGCACAAGCGCCGGACATGATGTGATGGAGAAGAGCATGGCGGCATTCAATTAAAGTCATATTATTATGGGGTATAGCATGGAGCTCGAGAGCAACTTTTAGAGCAGGTAGATCGGCGTGAAATACAGAGGTGCGTGAGCGCGTAGAATGATGACCAAGAAAAATGTCCCGAAGGATGTTAAGAGATATTGTGGGGGACTCGGAGGGGATCTTAGTCTTCGACGAGGACGCCTCCGAGTCCAGTCCACAATCTGGGACAAAGTTAGTCAGACTAGGCCCAAAGATAGCAACAAGTGTACGTACGTGAATGTGCATGTGCATCAACGGCGTCCGTCCCCATGGGGGCACTTGAGGAAGGATGGGCAACAGGAACTGCAAACATTATAATACCCCAGGATGCGGCGAGAAAGCCACATACCTGGGGGAGATGCCGAGAAATCGACGACACCAGATGATAAGGAGAAGCAAGCAGTGCTGAAAGAGCTGGAGCAAAGATGGAACCAATCGCGACCCAGAACGAGATCAAAGGGTAGCGCAGCAGAGACAGACAAATGCACGCGGAGGGAGCAGACGGAACCGGTGGTATCGTGGTATGGAAGACAAAGACGGCCAGATATGACTGAATCGGTGGTAGAGACCCCGGAATTCAAGACCCAATCAAGAGACACAAGAGATCGCTCAAGATTCGGGTCGAACGTCATCGAGAGCGGGATATTGCAGAAGGTCGCGGAAGGGGCCATGGTCAAGAGGATGATGGGGGAGAGCAAGCAAAGAAAAATCGCCACGTCAGTCCTTGTCAATGCACCATCAAAGGACCGGATAAACGGCTGCAGTGACACAGCTGTAATGACCAAAGCGTCTCCATTTTGGCGGGCGGAACACAAGCTTACGCAAAAGAAAATGACGAAAATGTGATCGTCTGCGAGTGCTCAAAATCAGGCGCTATAAGACCCGTACCTAAAGGTAGCGGGCATTTTTTGGCGGAGGCTTAAAGCGCTTACGCAAAAAGAGCTGACCAAAATGTGATCCTCTGCCAATCGTGAAAATAGGGCGCTATAAGACCCTTACCTAAAGGTAGCGGGAATTAACTACACATCCTCACTTCAACTCAACGCAAAATCCAGCACAGCCACTAGAGTGCGCTTTGAACTTGTCCCAAGGCTGTGCTCTGGAACAAGTTCAAAGCGCACTCTAGTGGCTGTGCATATGGGCTGTACATCTTTTGGTTCTTTACTCACTCAATTTTTTCCTCCCTTAGGAATCAGAGTCAAATTGGACTACTATCCAACAATTATGCACCCCTGAAAATATTGGGTTGTGGATAAAATCGTTGGCAAGACCGTGCGAGGAATTATATAATCAACTTCTTTGGAACACGGTGACCCCTCCGACGGTGCCGCACACAGTAAGTAGGTTATTGATTAGAAATTTAGAACTATCCCTGCCAGCCGGCCTGCGGAGTGACCGCCTGTGGTAGCCGAGGCGTTACCCAAGGCATCAGCGGCCATCACCCGGCAGTCTATATATATATGTTATCGTTTTCGTTTCTTGTATATACTCCTCCTCAGCCTGAGGAGCCTGGTACTGAAGCCGCTACGTAGATGACACTTTTTTTCATCACGAAGGCACTTGTCCTTGGTCCACGTGATGGAAGGGAGATTGCCGCTTTTTCTTGCCATTATAAATAGGATTATTCAAGACTAAGGCCCGGGGTATGTGTGTAAAGAGAGGGACTAAAAGATGTAGGGAGACGACGGGTGGGACGAGGTAAGAAACTAAAAAGGAAGTCACTCGTGTCACGGCACATGACCCTAAGCCGTAAGTCTAAGCGCTAAGCCGTTTGGTTTATAAGTGTCTTATGCTTATGTTCATTTGCCATTCACTAAACTTATGTGGAAAGCATCCTCCGAGACTGGACCTGTCGGGGTCCGCCAGTTCCCGAACAAGCTGAACACAAGTTGGTTTACAAGAATTGATCAGGCGTAGATGATATTGAATGAAGCTCCTGGGCCCTCCCATTAGTGTTGGCAGCCTGCCATTCTTCCCGCCACGGTTGAGGAGGATCAAGTTCAGCACCCCGGCGACTTGAGCGCGTGCGACAATTGCCATATATGGAGCGTGGAAACATCAAAGTAGTTAGTTAGTCCGACGGCGAGGTCAGAAAAAAGAAAATCGGCCCTATATCTTTTTTTTAGAATGCCGGTGCCCCCTTGAACCGAACCTTGCCAGCACTACGTGGCCGTCACGTGGCAGAAAAACAATCGCGAGAAGCCCGGAACCCTTGCATCCGGAGTACAGTTGCGGACAATCAAAGCCCGCCTATTTTGGGAGCGTGGGAAATCTGGATACGCAGGTCGGCACAAGTTGTCTGCGGCCTCAGCAATCGTATAAAGGGTAGATTTAGATGCAAATGAACAGATAGAATGTTGAAATTGTGACATTTTTGATGATCCGAACCCGAAATATTGAGAAAAGTCCAAACAAATAGCTAAAAATACAGGTAAATCGCCAATCGACTCCTTTTGTAGGCAGGAGTTACACAGCCATAAGGTGGATATAAAAACGGATGAGTGATCCTAGCCCAAATTGCAAAGAGAGCTTAACCTGTGCTTCATCATCAGACAATCGACTGCGCTCATCCCATTTCTCCAAACAGTCCGGAGATTATGCATCTCACGTTTCCCCTCCCTGAAGAGTTGATTAGCGGCATGTCTCATCTGTGATTGCGGAAATTACATTTCTTTCTCGGTCTAATCGTCTCGAATCTCCTCGGCGGTGCGCCCTGCAGTCGAATGGAGGCCCTTAAGTGTTTCCTTCACATCGTTAGACCCGCATGAAAGCGTTGCAACGATCTCAGCGCATGTGCTGGCGACCACATGGTTGGGTGTGAATGGGAATTGCCCTTGGGGACACTGGAATGAAACCAGTGCTCTACACAAGGGGCATTCTTTTGGTAATCTGAGCCCCAAGTGAAACCTAATGGCACAGCGAGACTCACCAGGGGGTCCATGCCACCGACCACATGCATGTAGATTTGAGAATGTGTGGCGCAAAATACAAAGCGCGCAGAAAGAATGACCACAAGCAAGGATGTGCGGATGGCTGAACACCTCGTAGCAGCTACAGAACGTGAATATTTTGCAGAAAATAATATTTATGGCTTTACATCGCGCAGCGGTAGTGGGGATTCCCAAGTTCCAAGGTTGAGATGTGGTGTGGAGGAGCCTCCGTGATCATGCTACGCACACGACAATGATTCAAAAAGTTGAAGTACTTCTCTGCTACTTCGGGGGTTGGTTACTACTGATCACCGAAGATAAAATAACGTACCAAAATTGAACATCAGGACACGGGAACGGAGTGCGCTTGCGACGTGAAAATTGTGGTCCTTTATATACATAACAGCGGGACGTGGGTGAAGCGTCTCCGGTTGTCCACAAAGCGGTGTGTCAGGCCCGAAGCCGAATACCGCACCAGCACATCCAATTTCAGTGGTAGCCTTCCACACGACCTGGGTGAAGTGGGACGGTTGGGGGTTGTTGGGGCTGTATTCAGCTGTCACCCGGAATGCGGTTAATTCAAATCAAGTAAGTATGACCATAGCGTGGATTGACTGTAATCTTGATTGAATCGAAGTTCCTCTATGTGAGATATTGATTACGGTTGAAGATGGAATAAATAACTCGTGAATGGGTGAATTGAACCAAACTTTCGCCGCAGTACAGATCTTCGAACTCGCGGCCGGTTTGGCTGCTCGTTAAGGACTCTGTGAGTGGGTGAAGTTTAGAATTGAGAATGAGATGTGATGGATGTTCCAAGGTGTTGTCTGTTGGCACCCCGAAGACGGGCCAGCATTTAATTACAGCCTGTACTCACAGTATTCGTTGTGGAAGTGCCTATGGGCACGCTCGTCGCCTGGACCCCATCATGGTATTACGCGCGAGCTCCTCACCGGGCATTAACGACCACTCTATTTTTATCCCTCTCATCCATTCATCTACACTGACTCGATCTATTCCTCTATCACTATTCCCCAGTTCTACATCGTCGCTCCCGCTCCAGACCTCGATACCCGCGCAACGCGCACATTCTCGCGCACTCGATTCGCCCACGTGACCGCGATATCAATTCAGCGACACGCGTGTCCTTGCGTATAAACCGCTTAGGAGGAATGGCCGACAGACTCAATACATACCATCATCTCCACCGACAGCGACGTTGTACCTGGAGGATGCGGCCAACTCGGTGTGCGCTTGGGATTGACACGCCAAGAGGTCTGGGCCACCTCACAGCAGCGTTGTTCGGGGGCATCGCGTCTCCCTATCCGTCTTTGCGCATTTACCCGGTTGGTTAGTCGTTCGAAAGGTGCAATTAGCTCGAGGTATATCTATTTTTATGGACTTTTCACTCCTCTCTGTTTGTAATTGGCAGCTGCCATCGTTCCTGGGCCCTGGTGATGCGAGAGCACGCATGCAGCCATCCCAATCGTACTTTATTAATCTGTCAATTTACTCAGGGAGATCTCTTCCTCCTTCTTTCCCCCACCATCTACTGTCTAAAGTCCTGAGTCCTGCGAACACATTATCGAGTACTATTGGTCCAGAATCGGACGTGTCCAAAACACACAAGTTGCCGCAAAGCTAAGTGTCCTTTTTACAACATACCGTGTCTATTTTAGTTGGTGGTTACAGCATACTCGCCACTGCCGACCTTCCTTCTCTGGTCAACGAACGGACCAACACCCTCTTCTACAGTGGAGCCCACCGCGAGGGGGAAGGTTTTCCGTGCAGGACTCTACGAGCTGAGTGCTCACCCCTTGTTTTCACCCCTATTTGCCCTCACAACCCATTCATAGCTTCGTCTCCCGACCACCATCAACATGTCTACCAACCCAGTACCAACCAATGTCTTACAGGTTCCAATGCCTTCCTCAAGGGCCGCTGGAGCGCCTCGCTTCGAAGGTAAGGAAGTTACGAGTTTTCTGACCAGTATAGTGCAACATGGAGCGAACGCCGGCATCACCGACATCGACCAGCTTGTTCCTTACATCCTGCAGTACTCCTCCGATTCTGTTCGCTCACTCATCAGATATATGAGGTAACGAGCAAGACCTGGAACGCTGCCAAAAATCAGCTCCTTCTTCTTTACGGTCATTCCGAGCGAGTCCCTGAATATACGGAGACGATGTTGAGGGATTTTTGTGAGAGACAATCAGCTAAGCCATCCTTTTCCAATATGGCGGACATCGAAATGTACTACCGGTCCTTTGCACAGATCGCGGTTCCCCTCGTCAAGAAGTCCAAGATAACGGAGAAGGAGCGCGACTTTTACTTCATAGCGGGAATTCCGAAAGTTATCAAGGACTGGTTCCTTACTCAAGTACCCGATGCTAAACGTAAACGCTCTGACCCTCCTACTGTCGCAGATACTATCGGGTACCTGACGAAGCGTTTCGATGACGACTCGCTCACCTTTGAACCCTGGACTGAAGAGGCAAAAGCGAGTCCCGTTCCCCTTGATGCGTCCTCTACAGTTACTACTAATCATCTCAGTGCGGTGGATGATCTGGCTCGGCATTTGGAGCGTCTGCACTCGCAGTCCACGTCGAATACCCCTGCAGCTCCGTCCAATTCCGTCGATGAGCTCGCCAAGCAGCTCGAGCGTCTCTCCTTGCAGCTTGCTGCTGTATCTCCAGGTAACATGTCCTCGACCGCCCAAACTAACGCACCTATAGTAGGTAATCAAGGACAAGGATATACGCAAGGCAGAAGGTGCTTCATGTGCGCGAAACAGATTGATGAGTCTCATCCGATTGGCCTTCGAAATTGCCCCGAAACTCATGAACTTTTGAGCGCTAATCTCATCAGATATGATACCAACGCGCAGAGATATGTTCAAGCGGACGGAACGGACTTACCTCGGGTTCCGCCGGGTTTCATCGGTGGTGTTGCAGAATATATGAGGGCGGTCATCCGAGACAAGAATGCTAACAATGTTCCACAGACGGCCAGAACCAGTGCGATAGGTCTGTCGTATGGTGCAAATCAAGTTCTTGGAGGAAATAATTTCGCGGTGACTTCCCTTGATCATTCTGACAGTCAGGCTGACCCTGTCACTCGTTCCTGCAGAGACACTGAAACTCGATTCAACCCCATCAATCGTCCGGAAAACAAAGGTAAAAATCGCGAGATTCCACCTCACATGAGTATAGCGCCTGGTCCTTCTCAGGCTCCGGCAAAACCTGTAGCCGATGCGCTGCCTCGCCCGCCGAATCCGATCAATCGTGAAGATGGGTGGAAAGGTTCGCGCCCTTCGAATCCAAAATCGAACTTGAAGAACGAAGACGTGATTATGAGGGACGCGAAAAAGCCAGCACAGACTGATAAGTATCATATTACCTCGGAGATTCAAGAACGAGCTGACGCAAAAGTTGTTTTTGAGACGCTTTTGAAAACGCCAGTTACACTTCCTTTACTCGAATTGGTCGGTCTCAGCCCGCAGCTTCAAAAGCTCTTCACGGAATCGACACGTTCGCGCAGGGAGTACGAGACTAAAACAGCTGAGTACTCAGTCCGATTTGGGGAAGCCGAAACTACCTATTATGATCAGAACGATTTGGTTACTGCGGACCGCAGACGCTTGTACGCGGACACGGATACTGAAGAGCTGAGTGACTTCATAGTCCGATACGGAAACGCGATTGCCAAAGTTCCGGAAAGCCGCTATTTCGCGATGAGCACTGGCACTATTTCTATTCATATCGGAGATGTTGAACTAATCGCGATGATTGACACGGGTTCGGAGTTGAACCTGGCATCCAGATCCGTTCCTTCTCGCTGTCACATCCCAGTCGACTTCGAGGGGATGAAGTGGGCGTTGAAGGGCATTCACGGTGGACCTGAACAACTTCGAGGATGTGCTACTGATGTTTCTATGAAAATAGGTGGACATTCGTTCCCTCACCACCTTTTTGTCTCGCATCAAGAGCTCGGCCAGCACGACCTAATTCTGGGACAGCCATTCCTCCAGTGGTTCGCAGGACGCCTCGATTACGAGCGTTCGGGAGGAGTCAGTTTATATCTTTGGAAAGCCGGTGATCGTAAAATTCCCCCCACTATTGTTGTCACTATCACGGACCCCCAGGATCCTCGGAACACGACTTCGATATCCCGTAGTCAATCGGCTTGGGTTGAAGAGGTCTCGGACCAGGAGGATTTTTGATGCGGGGGAGCGCATGTGCATCCTTCCTTTCCTCCCCTGCAAATACCCTAGGAAGGTCCCTCGAAGCGCTAATGGGGAAAGCTGAGTACTCTGATTTTGATTCCTTGTTCGATTTATCTCCTCCCTCGTCCCTCGATTCATTTCTGTACAATTATTACCTGTCCTCTCGTCCTCTCGTTGATACCATTCCACATACCCCTTGGACTGAACGCCTACTGAACACTATTTCTTACTCTAGTACTACTCGGGTTGCTGCTGCTGCCGCTCGCAAGGCGCCGGTAAAACCCAAGCGATACAAACCTGTCGACCGCAAGGTCAAACCTGTCCCTACGACACAACCTGACTTAGAAGCCAACACCTTTCGTCCTATTTCCCGCACCACGTTTACTGATCTTCCTACTCATCCTGTAGATTATCGAACGTTGAAGTTCGGCAAAAGGCTCTCTCTCCAACGTCTGGAGGCAATGCTCACGAAAATACAACCTGGAATCTTGTCTGAGGACGGAATTAACCTCCTAGCTTTCGTGGCTGTCACTCGTGAGTCTGCCTTCGCCTTTGAATATGCAGAGAAAGGGTCTTTTTCCAGGGACTATTATCCCGACTACGTGTATCCGACTATCGAACACGTTCCATGGCAAAGTAGACCAATTCCCATTCCCTTGGCCCTCATCGACGACGTGCGCAAAGTCATCCTAAATGACGAGAAGGCCGGAAGATTCGAAACCACGGTCTCGAGTTATCGGTGCGCTATGTTCCCAGTCGTGAAAAAACCCGGTTCCGTTCCTCCCGTGCGTATTATTCTGAACCTCGAGCCACTAAACGCCGTCAGCATTCAAGACGCAGCAATGATCACCAACGTCAATGATTTCGCTGAGTCTTTCGTCGGTTATTCGATGTATGGGCTGGCAGATTTATTTTCAGGATTCGACGCAATCTGGATTGATCCCAGATCCCGACCTTTGCAAGCTTTTCACTCACCAGTCGGACCGAGGCAGCAGGGGACTATGGCTCACGGATACACGAATGCGATGCAACAATTCGCGCTCCGGGTAGCCCATGCTCTCAAACCAGTCATGCCCGAAAAGGCCGACGCGTTCGTCGATGATTGTGGGATTAAAGGCCCGCGTTCCAGGTATGACAATATCCCGATTCCAGAGAATGCTAATATCCGTCTATTTGTCTGGGAGTATGCGCAAAACCTGGTCGATTTTCTTGGAACCTTGGTCATGGCCGGTATCACAGCTTCAGGTACGAAAACAACTCTTGCTGCATTTGATCTTCATATTGTAGGCTCTGTGGTGTCGTTCGAAGGATGGAAGATTTTTCCTAGTCTCGTTCAACGAATCCTGGACTGGCCCATTCCAACTTCTGTGACCGAAGTTCGGAGTTTTCTCGGCGTCGCTGGGGGTAGCCGTAAGTGGATCAAGGGATTTTCGATCATAGTTAAGCCTCTCACTGCTCTTTTGAGAATTGTTACTGTCAAATTTCGCATTTCAGATGAAGCTATCCATGCCCAAGAAGTGATGGAGAGCGCTCGGGATTGTCGAGAGCTCAATGGAGCTAGGGAGCTGGAAAGGAAGGCGCTGGACCTCGAACGCATGCACATTTTTAGATGCATTGTTGTAATTGTTCCATCTTACACGGCGGACAATCAGCTGTCATGTTCCGTTTGGGACGCGTCTGTCACCGGGACTGTCATCGGCGGGTCACTTTCACTGTCATGTTCCAACTTTGATCGCCGGTTCCTTCCTTTTGTCACAGAGTGTTTCGAGTAACAAGATCGATAAAATTTGTATCAAAGTGCCGGCAAAAGAACTCAAGAAAGGGAATATTGAATTGCGAGACACTGTTTGGTAGCAAAGATAAACTATTAAACTGATGATTCTTTCAAGTCAGAGTCGCCCCCAAAGATTTGGGCCTCAAGATCCGTATCGTAGGAGGCCGCAAACGCAGGTGGGTTGCAACGCTCGCTCCGGAATTCTTGCGCATCCTCGGCCATAGCTTCCTCTTCATCACTGATAAATGAGCCCACACTTTCCCCGTCACTCTCGTCGGTGGAGTCACGAGATCCGACACTCTCGCCACTGTCATCGCTGTTGGCCTGTGAGTTCCCAGACGTCGCCTTCTTGGTCACGTAAGCGAGGTCGTAATTAGCGAAAACCTCCAGACCATACTTCTCCGTCAAAGCCTTGACAGTCAGTGCGTCGTTGCCATGGCCAGAAAGAAAGGCAGGGGAAAATGAGTTGCACACCAAGTTTCGTGCGGGCATGCGCGGGGTGATTATTGAACCAGTCGGCATCGTAGTACTGGATCGGCATTTCCCTGGCGATCTCTGGAAAGAGAGAAGGGTTGCGCTCAATGAGAGATGGCACAACACGCTTAGCATGATTCTCGGCGGGGTGTTTCCTCCCAGCCTCGAGGAGGTCCTCCACGATGAACTTGTCCAATTCAGTGCATTATCCTTCCACCACTGTATCTCCTTCGTGTAATGTTTACCCTGGGTTCTTTTGTGATACCATTTGCCGTTACGCATCTGGCCGTCCTTCCCCAGCCATACCTGGCCTTTACAGTCATGGACTGAACAGAGACAGAGCTTGTAGTTTGGCTTGTCTTCCAACAGGTCGGCTTGCATACTGGCGGGAGGGAGAGAAGAGCGCCGAGTGGAATCGTATAGTAGGAGTTGTAGCTTATCGCCAGCAAGCGGGCCGAAAGGTCGGTGCCAAGGAAATTTCACATATCCCAATGGGAATCGACTCCGGCTGCTGGCCGAGATTTGTGATTTATATTCTGCCATCTTTTGTTGCCCAATTTGCAAGAAATTACACAAAGATCCATGCGACAAAGAGAACTAGGGGAGAAACAACTAGGGGAGAAACAAAGAGTGGAAAAGTATTTTGTCGGTCTTGTTGTGACTCGGTTGTGACTTACGACACTTTCATTGACAATAAGAGGGTAGGAGAGATCGGCCTTCCTCCCACACTTACACTTTGGTCACAAAATGTCTATAAAAGGGTAGGAAAGTACAAAGGTCTCAAATAAAAGTGTCAGAAAGTACAAAGTAGGGGGTTATTAAAAGTGCACTTGGACCGCCATAAGGATGAAGCTAAAAAGTTGCTTACGCTCTACGCCCGGTTCTCCATGTCACCTTGTCAAGACAGAAGCAAATGGCACGCAGGAAAGCGACATCTTTTCTTTAACTTTCGATAGTTTTCCACCTCAAATTCTTTTAAAAAAATAATCTTGATATTGGTCTGACTAGGGAGACTAAATTCATCATATTTAACCCGAGTGTGTAAACCATCCGTGTGCTTTATCCGCGGTCATCGACTCAAACACCGCTCGCCAAATCATTGCATATGGCGAGTGTGCGTGCGGCTCATCGGCTAATACTCCTCCCGTGTAGTCCCTGTGCAACCGCATCCACGCTTTCATTGCCGAGAAACCTTCTTCGATCGGATCGTAGTCGGGCGAGTAACGGGGGAGGTACTCGGGACACATGCCTCTGAAATGAATTTCCATCCGGTGGTCGAAAATTTTGGTCGGGTCACGCAGATTTCGGACGGTGGTCGGATGGTCGAACTGGTATTTTGTGTCAACCGTCACAACCATGGTCGATTTGAACGAAAGTAATAATACTTCATGAATCCGTACGGATGACGTCATTCTGCCGTGCTTGATGTGTCACAGTTTGCCATTAACTTAGCTTCTGGCGCTTCTGCCAGCAAGTCTGCCAGCGACTCACTCTTGATCGATGCACGGCAGTCTGAAGATCCGTTCTGCTAAGACTGGCTCGGGTGTTGTCCCCCTTTCAGCAGCCTCTCTCAAATACTGCACATCATTATATCATATGCCAAGTTCTTCCACTCTTTTTAGCAGACGTTAGGGTCCGCTGACATGACAATTTAATTGTCAGCTGACTAAATATTGGGTGTTTTTTCGGCTCATGAAAGGTGTCAGGGGAGGCGTAAGTACTTAAGCCACATCCCGTGATTGATGCGACTGATCGCAGTTGTGATCCGTCCGCGAATCGGTCCGTAACCACGTCTTATGGCATAAGTCACGCGTGATTTTGAAACGCGACGCGTATCTCTCTGAGCTTTCATGGCACCTCGAAGTCACCGCAAAACTGGTCCACCCAGGAACCCCAAGAAGCCAAAGGATCCTAAAAAACCAAAAGGAACTCACGGTGGTGCTCGGGAGGGAGCGGGAAGACCTCCTAATGAAGCAAAATTGCAAATTCTCGGCCGTTCACCTACGCCGCTGCTACAGGAACGCGCTCGGGCATCCACCTCAATTTACACACAAACAGTCACCTGTCCACCACCGATTTCCGTAGGTGATCTTGCACAGCTCAATGAAGAGCTGGCGTACATCGACGAAAACGATGAGCATGCGGATATTGCTGCAGGAGATTGCATCATCGACGAAAGTCTCATAGAAGATCCCCCGGAGAATGGCGAGGAAAATCTAGATACAGAGGAGGCTGCATTTTGCGATCAAGAGTCCGCAATCTCAAAGCAATTGAGCGACGCGAAGAAGAGACTCACTGATGAAATTAAAGCTCATGGACAACCCCTCTGTTATCAACGGGGTGATTTTTATGATAGGCCCCCGCATCCTGTCTTCGCCCTTGGCCGCGGCCTTGATCCAACTGCCGTATATCACCGCAAAATATTTGTGTGGTTGCCGAACTTCCTTCCCGGCCATCCTGAACGCTTCAAGTGTACTTGTGGTAAGCCTTTATCTCGCAAAGGTCTGTCCCATGTTCCAGTCGCACACCTGTTTTAATTATTTTTTTCGCCAAGGCTTCAATGACAATCCTATCGCTCGCCGAGTTCGTTCAATGCCAGCTGATTTTTTCCTTCTCACAAATCGGTTTATTTGCGATGACCGACGGAAAGATTCACCGGGATGTGGAACCAACCACCAGGGTACCGATCCCCATATTATTGCGCAGCTTCCGCGGTTTGTACAGGTGGCATTCCCAGGTATCTGTCTTTCCAAAATACATCTATCGAGTCGCTCACATTTATGCAGCATATATATCCGCACGCGGTGCCATTTCAAAGCTCATGATGGCGCAAATGTCAAATACATTTGCCGCACGCTTCGGTCCTGCTCCGTTTTCTGAACTAGTTTCCGAGATCCAGCACCGATATCATGCAGACGGGGAGCTGATGTACCTTTCTGCCGCAGATTTCTATGGCCGGACCAACGTTCAGTCATTTTCTGCATTTGATGACCCACAAGGATATGCAGGGTCTCCACCGTCTGTCCCTTATCTGAAGGCACTCTTCACAGATAATGTTTCTGCGTATCGCATCTTCATCGAACGATTTATTGCATCATTGCCATTGACCGTGGCGGCAGGGGACCATACATTCCAGGTTAGTGTCAACTTACAAATATCGTAAATGACGGCCTGACCCTCATTTTATTTTAGCTCCTCAAGTACATGGGGGACTTGAAGGGGAACAGATCTTCATCGCTGCATATACTCTGCTTAACGAGTTCGAAGAGGTCCGAGCGCACTCCTTAACTCAAACCAAGTCGTTGGCATTTGTTAAAGAATTGTTCGAGAGAATTCAGGAAGGGTTAAAGAATGCGAACCATCCGCCAACCGAGATATTTTACACAGATTCACCACAACGTGAGCAGTTCATTCTTCCGTGGTAAAAAGTCTGATGTTTTTCAGTGGAGCGGTCCTTTCACGAGTCTATCAACAGCTCGTTGATCAAGGACGTTGAGCCGATTACCGAGTGGACAGACCTTCCCACCTTTGAACCAAGTTCTGGAATCCCAACCACCATCGTCTCTGATTCAATGGAGATTGAGGACGAAGCAAATGATATTCTCGTGGATATTGTTACTCCAACCACACCGCTTTCTTTGGTCGCGCTTGCAATCAAGACACAACAACGCAAAGACGGGCCGCCTCGTCTGGAGATTATCCAACTCCGGACGCAGGATAAGATTGTCGTCTTCGAGGTATAGATTTACATACATACTCTATTCAAGTACATTGATTGATTCGATATGTAGGTTGCAGCTCTGACTTCGCGGAGCGAGATTCTTCCTTCTTTGCGGGCAATTCTCACCAACCCCACAATTATCAAGATCGGACATTCGATACGCGAGAACCTCCAGATAATTTCGGATGCA
The DNA here is from genome assembly GCA_029204085.1 of Mycena sp. CBHHK59/15. NCBI lineage: Eukaryota > Fungi > Basidiomycota > Agaricomycetes > Agaricales > Mycenaceae > Mycena > Mycena sp. CBHHK59/15. The sequence continues at coordinate 173,312 of JARGXW010000255.1, read as the reverse complement.
TTCTCACTCCCCGAAATCGCGACACTCGCAAAGGCAAAAAATGCGCCCATACTCGACTTGGGAAAATATGCCAAATTGAAAGCGGTGGTCGATGATCCATCAGTTTCACTTTCTGCACTTTCGGGTCTAGTTCTTCGAAAGTCCTTTTCATTTCCCTACCATCTTTCGTATCCTTGGTCCTTAACGCCCGCGGAGCAAAATACCTTGCTGTTTCGGGAGATCGACTGCCAGTGGCAAATTTATCTTGCGCTCAGTCATCTTGATTCTCTCGGGTTACCATTACAGCCCACCCAATCGGTGACTCACGGGCAGCGTGTAACACTCATCCAGGCTTGCAAGCCGGTGGCGGAAGGCTCAATTGTTGGTCACCATCCGGGCTACCTCGACGCGATTATGGATGAGCACGGACTCACAAAGCGAATTAATGTGAGCGCGTCACGTTCTCTCATTGAGATTTCGAAGGTTGGTTCTCTTCAACTCCTTGTGTTGATATTTCTTACGGCGTCCCGTAGGTTCTAGTTCCAGGCTCACTTCACAAATTGCACAATCAAACACTCGAATGGATCTTTGCGCATGGCGGACAAGCGGTTGTAAGCACCTCACAGCTTATTTCTCGCGGCGAAACCGCTCCAGTGCCGGCTCGCATTGTTTCCCGTGTATTTTCTGTGCCCGCTCCGCCCGACAACTCCCAACATATCCCAGAGTTTACCCCTTCAATTTCTCCTTCCATCGAGTTCGAAAATTTGACCGAGAAGGACATGGAGGATACATTCGCATGCGAGGATTCAGACCAAGATGACGATGATTTTGACTTTGACTTTGATGAAGACACCGAGTTCGAGGGCAATCCGGTATTTAACACTGCTTCCAGGTGTTACATTTTTAACAGTTTAACCAGGACAACGAGATGCCTGGAATTGATAGCAGCTTTTTCAACAATACATTCTTTGATGACAGCGTCAACGAGGTGCGCAACATGGTGTTATTTTCGATCCAGATTCATTATATATTATAGGATACTTCCGTGGCTGCACTGATGGAAGGCATCGAGCGTACCTTTACCCTCATGCAGCAGTCGGAGAAGCTTCCCAGTCGTGTTCTCGATGACGCGTTCCATTACATGGACCGACTGCTCCGCCTCTTGTCAAAAAAACATTCGGCATTCAAAGCATTTGCCCACGACTTCAGCGAGGCCATCTTTGTCCGGGATCATTCGGACGAATGTGCTGTCCGAGCTGTCATCGAGAAGAACGGAGGTGACTGGGAGTATTACAAGCGCGCAAAGTCTTCGACTCTTAACCGCCGTATCCGCCGCTATATTCCGGAACGCACCGTGCTATTGGGCCGACTCGATAAATTGTTCAACGCATACCAGGACATCCAGTGCTCAACGAAGAAAAGCAACGGCCCCTTCTTCTCAGATGAAGCCAAAGAAATGGTCCAACATCTCCTTCAAACCGCGCGAGAGGGGTACCTCTCGGATCCTCCTGGTATCCCCCTTTACTATCTAATGGGAAAGGACCGTGATGGGCTCAACGTCTACCGCACCCGCACCGTGCGAGGAACGAACTCGCTCGAGGGTGGATTCCATATGGTCGTTCGTCGCATTTTTGGCTCCCTGCGAGCTTCTCCAGAATTGGCAGAGTGCATTTTAATTAACTGGATTTTGCGTCGAAACATGAGGGTATTCTGTTCATTTTTTTCGATCCTGTTCAGTCTTCTGACGCTTGCCAGGTCGGGTTTCATAACCGCACGGGCAAAAGTATCGCGGCCATTATGCACTTTGGATCAGGGACGAGATCGTCGAACTTGCTATTGAAGTCGGCTGCAAGCCCTCCTTCCCTCTTCCCCGTGTGCTCCCGACTCGGATCGCCACTTCCGAAACCATTGGCATCCTCCCTATCGCCAAATCACTTGCTGAAAATCTCAAAATCACTACACTTCCTCGCCCACACATCACTGGTCTACCTCACCATCGTGATACACCAGTGCATGTCATGACGCGCCTCTGTACCAAGTCCATAAACCGGTACCGCTACCTCCAACTTCGTCAGCGGACTCTTGTGGCGGTGGTTCCAGTGCATACGCACCAGGAATACATCACTTTCAAGGCACATATTAACCACGCAAAATTCAGAAAGGGTGCCAAGGTTTATCCACCCCACGAGCACTGGAAGAACATCGACTTCCTCAAGCTTGCACAATTTTGGAACGAACTCGTGGACGCCCAATCACGCTCAGTAACCGACTCCAACCTCCGAATTTACTACAAACTACCTCAACAACTTGATGCGCACCATAAAAAGACCATTCTCTGGAAATCGGAACGTTCCACACTGTCCACCGGTATCAATTTCACTGCGTGGAAGCCGCTTCTCGACATTCTCAATTCGGACGATAATTATACTAATGCTCTACCTGCGATTCCGTTACCCGAAGCTGTTCCCGACGGCGAAGTGGACCTCTCTATTGCAGGTTTGACTCGTCTTCTTTTCTTCCAAAATCTGCGCTGATTTTATCTGTCGCAGGCGACAATGTTCCAACTTCTTTCAATCCGATGGCCGAGGAAGAAGATGGAGAAGATGTTGGTGACTCCCAGATCCCTGAATTGGAATCTGGCGAGTCGTCCATGCAGAGCGATGAGGTAAACGAGACTGCGGAGTCAATGTTGCCCTCTGTGCAATTTACTCCACAGCCGGCCCCACAGCCTGCGCAGTTGGCTGCACCTCAATTCATCCGGCCTGTCGTCGTGCAACAGACATTGCTGCCTGGTGCCTCCACACCTACACCAGGTCCTGCAACTCAGAAGGCAAAAGTAACGAGACGCTGTGCCCTGTGTGTGGAGGCTGTTTGTCCGAAGCGGCACAACTGTCGGGGTTCGGGCGGCAAAAAGTGGTGTATATGCGGGCATCCCCCTTTGAAGAAGAACCGGGCACGCGAGAGGGAGGAACGCACTTTGCAACGGGAGAATGCAGCGCAGACCCGCGGAAGCTGATCGTGTTCACGCTAGTAGTTTCAGAGCAATTTATTTACTTCATATTGTACCTGGTTTTGAAGCTCAGACGGCGAACTAAGCGGGCGGGAGCGAGTGCGATAGAAAAGCGGTGCCTTCCATACAAGTACAGAAATAGAGAGCACCAGAGAGCGCAGAAATCGAGAAGCGACGAGACAGCGCTTGTTGCGGCAACAGCGGGCTGAAACAGGCGCCCGCTGACAACACAAACATCTTGAATTTGATTGGCTGAGACTTAGGCCATCCGGGCCGGTGGCACTTAGTACTTGAATTCTCGGAACAATCCACGCGGAGCCGAGATTCAAGTTAATTCAAGTTTTGTGATTTGTCTAGGGCAGACTACGGGACGGTTGGGACTCCGATTTCGCGGTCAGGTGAGCTCTTTGATTTTCTGATACTCCCTCCCTTTTTCTCTCATTTTTCGCTTTTTTTGCAACTTGAAAAACTTGAATTTCACGTTCTCTCCCCAGACATAGTACATAAGCCGTTTTTTCAAGGTGTGCCATCAGCTCCATTTGTGCGCAGCAGGTCTGACATTCAATTGAGCCGGTTGCAAACAAGAGGAAAGTTGCACTGGCAGTCTGCAAGGAGTCCGAGGAACCTGATTCGGACATTGAGATAAGTTCATTGAAAGGTTCTGAAATTGTTCCATCTGCTCCTCGTCCCCCGCTCGTGCACCGCCGCCTACCACCCCGAAGACACCTGCTACCCGCATGAAAACCGAGCCAGCTACAGTGTCTGCTGCCTGCGGAACAAAGCGTAAGACAGCACACGATCAAGTCCAAGAGCTTGCGTCACAAGACCGGGTTCAGCGGCTCAAAATCACAGAGATCCATGAGCGTGAGAAGACCAATCGGTCCAAGGTCAAGTACGAGACCAAGTCCGAGTTGGAACTCAAGAAAATGCAGCATCAGCAGCAAGAGGCTGAGCGCCAGCGTCAGCACAAGTACGCGATGCTGGAGTGTCAAATTCAGCTCGAGCGCATGCGCCAGGCCGGCCCTTCTACTTTCGGCCCCTCGGGTGGTCCCGTGTTCGGTGCGCTGCCTCCCCCGAGTGTTTATGATCCCAATCTCTTTCAATAAAACTTTTTACACTACATCTAGATATTCAAACAATTCCTCCTTCAATTCTTCCTGCTTAATCCTTCCCTCCAACAAATTTAGATCATCCTGCTCTTGTCGCGTATGATCTTCTGCTGCATTCTCTCTTCGTCTTCTCCTACGCCACTTACGTTCGAGTTTTTTTTTGTTTCTTCATATACCTTTGTCCACTTCGGTAGAACACATCCGTTGAAAATCCATCGATGTTCTCATGCCGAATTGCGAATGCATGAAGATTAATGCAGGCCATAATCCACAGCGAGGCATACTTCACGCCTTTCTCGTTGTTGATTGCAACACGGAGACCACAAAGGGAAGACCATCAGCCCTTCAAGAAACCGACACAGTGCTCAGAGCGAATTCGAACGGCGGATACGTGATAGTTGTACTTGGTGTTCTCTGCGCTGAGCTTTTCAGGTCTGTGGCAACTTAGTCAGAGGCGGTATAATACTTGGATTGAAGACGACAACACACTTGATGTAAGGAGATTGACACCATTTCTCCAACGGATATGCAGAGTCTGCCCAAATCCATTCATTGGGCTCAAGTAAAACATCCCGCTGCTGTGGAACACGTGTCTCTAGCCGTGCAGAAGAGTCGTGCTGGCAAAATTAGCAGCAACAGAAGCCCTGCCGGAAAGGAGATGGCCCGAGACAACCTATCAAACCAAAATCACCGGTCCTAGATTGACACGAGAGTCGATAAGGGGGGTCCCGACGCAAGCAAGGCAAGCAGCAGGCAGCACAGACTCGGTAATGATATTGGCAACTGTTTTTTTGCCCCGGCCAGCGAGGAAAATGGAGACCATCTGGGAGTGAGCTGGGCTCCGGTGTATTGGGTTGCCCTTGGCATCCTTGATTCGAAAGATGTTGTAGAGGAAGCATCCGAGGGACCATCTCTGCTCTTGAATTGCGTCGAGGATTGATTCGATTTTCTGCACATCTGTTCTCGCAGGTTTACGCTTCCCAGAGGCGTTATCTGTCTTAGAAGGAGGTGGGTTGGGTTTGGCTCGTTTATTTGGTGGCTCGGGGGTGTCCAAAGGAGCGCGAGGGCTGCTGGTAAACGCAAAAGGTGCCGTATTTTCATCGGCCCGAGAGGTGGCCAGACGCCGCTTTTTTGGGGGGGAGTAGTCAAACGACGTAGCAGGGGTTCGAATAGATCCAAATTGGATTTCTCCATAGAAGTTTGCCTCGGTGAGGGTGTGCGCGATGCCTTTGGGCGTGCGACTGCGCTGGACTGTCGGAGTGCCCAGATTAAGGGCCGAAAAGGGCTGTTTGGATGCTCCAGGTGTAGTAGGGACTGCCCAGCGCGTAAACGGACTTGGCTGAGCCATGTAGAGGTCGAGAGCGCGCCAGATGCTACGACGCGCGCGACGCGAAGCAAAACTTGGCGTGGGAACTTCCCTTTTGGGAGTTACCATATCCGGAACACTGACCTACGGCTTCGGATGCGCGAGTAGAATCAGACCATATATCAGGTTATTTTTTCCACCTCAAATTCTTTTAAAAAAATAATCTTGATATTGGTCTGACTAGTATTTACTGACTGCTACAATATAACTGGATGTTATATTCACTATCCCGGTAGTCTGTTGACTAGATGATTACTGCTATTTGCGGAACTTAGGGCGCGGATCAATTTTTTTCAAAAAATGATGATTTCAGTATAACACTCATAACTCCCTCAATTCTTAGTCTTTTCTCTTGATTCCAACACCATTTTACTTGTATACAATGCCCCCACCTGCATGTACCCATGGATGAATACTGATTATATAATCCAAACCAAATATGGAAATCAGGATCATTTTGTGTATATCACTTCCTGTACATGCACTAGGTCATTAAAACATTGGATATCTGGGAATATATATCTTTTTTATGATATACAGGCGCCTGGGAGCCCATTTTGTGTATATATGTTGTTGTTATGGTACACCGTTGACCTACATATACTGGGTCATATCCAGCACCATATGGGGCTCTGATATCTAAATTTTGAATATGCCTGCAGCTGGATATATATATTAGTAGACATGTGCGAAGATATCACGATGCCCAGACTCTTTATGTTTGTACGGGAGGTGATATATGCAAAATTTGGTGACTTACCATATATGGTACAAATTATATAATCATCCCACATCCAGGGGTGCATGCAGGCGGGGGCATTGTGTACAAGTACAATGGTGTTAAAATCAAGAGAAAAGACTAAGAATTGAGGGAGTTATGAGTGTTATACTGAAATCATCATTTTTTGAAAAAAATTGATCCGCGCCCTAAGTTCCGCAAATAGCAGTAATACAAAAAAAGTTGATGGTAGCAAAAGTTTACGACAATCGGAGGTGTATTGACCATGCTACAGCTGTCCTGCTCCGAAATGGGCTAAAACAGGCTTACTTAAGCCTCATACACTGAGTAAAAAATCTGAGAAGACCGTTGACTGCGGATTTCGAATACGAGTTTATTGAGCCTATTCCCAGGATAAACGGACCAAAACTGAGGCCGCTATGAGCGTCCTCGTCAAAACAATTGACAACAGAAAAAAAACACGCTGCGCCCTAAGTTCTGCAAACGGCTGTAAAGTAAGTTTCCGTTTCTGGTCAGAACCAGTTCTCATATCTGGTAGTGGGCCTTGCTGCTCGTCGGCCTTAACCAGCTTTATGGGAAGGTGAGATCACGAGCTGTGGTTGATATCACTTGATTAACATTCTTAACATCCCAGGCCTTTTTGACTTGTACAAGGCCTAGCAAGAGAAGGAGCCATCGGAACGTTACATCCGCTCGTTCGATTTCCTGCCTAGCCGCAAACCAGCCTAATCTGTCATCACAACATTCGAGCCTATCCTACTTTAGTGTGTACAATGGGTGAGAAGCCTTGATCAAGACACCACTTTCAAACACATGAAGGCGGGGTTGTTGAATGAGTATGAGCTCACCGGCCTTCCAGCGAGTTCTTTGTGCCCAAGCTCGTTTCTTTGAGGCGGCCGGCGCCCTGAAACCGAGTCATCAGGGACGTCGACAGAAACAGAATGGCCTTCTCGACGACGAAGGGTTCTATATGGGTGTTCAGTGGTGGCTTCGCACACTGGAGACCGGGACGGTAAATTGACTGTGACCTCATATCGTTCAGTGCAGATTAACTCCTCCTTGAGTGTGCAGGTTCTGATTAGGGCTGTCCACGAGTGCACTCGCGGGTGACCCGGATCCTTGACCGCGAGTACTTGTGATGAAAAATATGGAACTTGGATCCACGAGTCAATAACCCGTGGGTCAGCTGAGTACTCACGAGTTTGAAATACTCGCAAGTACCTGCAAATACTCACAGGTTTTCCTCACATTTTGCACATGTTATGATGATGTTCCATATAAAATGAGTGCTAAACATGTCAGAATGGGCTACCATTCCTTCATCATGCCCAGCAACCTGCTTGATTACCCTACATGAGGTTTAAAATATGTGTTGGGCGCACTACTGCATTGAAGTACTCGTGGGTTTGGGGATTCATTCAGCAAAAATTGATACTCGGATCCTCGACTACCTGTGGAAATGGGTACCTGGATTCGCGAGTATGCATACCCACGGGTTTTCCCACGGATCAACCCGTATTTACCCACGGGTGACTCGCACTCGTGGACAGCCTTAGTTCTGATGCCGGTGGGACCGACTGCTGTTTCGCCCTCCAATGTGGTAAGACGTGTGATTGAAGCGTCAGATTCAAGTTTGACGCGTGTCGTAGGTGACTCGGGTGCGATCGGGTGCAAATCCGACGCAGCACGCTCCAGGAATTCCTTGAGTTGATCCACGTCGATCCAATTGTTGTCGAGGAACATGTGAGCATTAGACGCAACGAATCCGGAGCGATAGATCTACAAAGGTGCGTCAGGAAGCTGCCTGTCAATGCATGTCATTGTAGGAGAACACAAACGGAACTTCGAAATGCCATCACCACGCGTGTCGGCAGGCTGTCAATCAGCTCGTCGTCGGCAGTAGAACGTATTGCGACGTGTTTTTGACGTGTTTTTGACGTGTTTTTTATGCGACAGGGCGGGCGGTCCCTCACTTGTGAAAGTGGAATGGGTACCAATGTTTTGGGACTGATGCATGGTGATTGGGGGAGTTTGTGTTCCAGGAAAGTTGTTGAGAATTTAACCCCAGCCCTTGGCCAGAATAAATATTTTCCTCGGAGTCACATGAGGGTGGGAACACTGACCTTCCTTGTGAAAGTGGAATGGGTACCGATGTTTTGGCGTGGATGAATGGTGATTGAGGGAATTCGTGTTCCAGGAAAGTTGTAGAGAATTTAACCCCCGCCTTTGGCCATAATAAGTATTTTCCTCAGAGTCACATGGGGGTGGGAATCCTCTCGGAACAAAGCAATTCATCTTTGGAATCTTCAATGCTACCTCATCCAAGGAGACGACCGACCATTGTGGTGCTATTTTGTTGACTTCATTCTCAGAAAATACCTGGAGACCAGCTACCTAAATATTAGACCAGGTCAAATCATCAACATTTTCTTAAACAACATCCTCGGAATTCTCGTCCCTCACTTGTGAAAGTGAAATGGGTACCGATGTTTTGGCGTGGATGAATGGTGATTGAGGGAATTTATGTTCCAGGAAAGTTGTAGAGAATTTAACCCCCGCCTTTGGCCAGAATAAATATTTTCCTCGGAGTCACATGGCGTTGGGAACACCGACCTCGAAATTATTGTCCCTCACTTGTGAAAGTGGAATGGGTACCGATGTTTTGGCACAGATGAATGGTGATTGAGGGAATTCATGTTGCAGGAAAATTGTAGAGAATTTAACCCCCACCTTTAGCCATAATAAGGATTTTCCTCGGAGTCACATGGGGTGGGAGCACCAACCTCGGAATCCTCGTGAAAGTGAAATGGGTACCGATGTTTTGGCGCTTGTGGATGGTACTTGAGGCTGTCTGTGTTCTACGAAAGTTACAGAGAATTTAACCCCCGCCTTTGGCCAAAATCAATATTTTCCTCAGGGTCACATGGTGGGGATATGTCTATATGTGTTGTCTACCTCTTCCCTGGCTGAAAGCTTCCCAGGAAGCGATCTTGATCTGACCAAGGGCCTCTTTGAGTTCTTCAGTGGGGGGGATTCGTTTTTCAATGTCCTGCAGAGAACCAGAATCCTTCACTCAAGACTACGTACAAACCACGCTGCCACTACAGATTAGACCATCCCGAACCTAATTCGCCCAAAGCCTTCCATAAACCCTCGCAAGGGGCGTTTTCAAAATATTGCTCGCCAGAGTGCGGGCTGAACAACATCAAGAAATGTATCCAGACGTCCATAAAAGACAGGGGGAAGAAGGATATGCTGTGGGACAGTGTGAAGGATGCAGAGGAGCGGTAGGTGGTCGTGTTTATGCACAAGGAGGTCACTCTGTCGGAGACCACCGAGGGATGCATCCCCACGTCCGTGGTGACCACCCGGGTGAAGCCGGCGAGCCTGGGGCAGGTGGAGTGGGAGGTGGCGAGTCTAAACGCGGTGCTCAATGAGGTCGTCCAGATGCGCGAGGACCTGAGGGAGGGGATGCACATTATCTTCTGGTGCGAGTGGCTGCTGGAGCTGGCGAGCGAGCGTGCTGAGCAGGTCGGCCAGTGCAGTTGGGACAAGCAGCTGTGTTTCGACAAGAACCAGTGGGCGGATTTCGGGGAGTGAGTTTTGGAGAGCTATGAAGACAGCCCGAATAAGGGCATCGATTCGATGGAAGCTGATTATCCGGCAGGGGAGGACTGGTGGTGTCTTCAGAGCCAAAAATGCGAGTGTCACACTGGGTGCACCTGATTGCATAGTTTTCTGGGATTGTTGCTAATGCGTCGGCACAGTTGGCAGGCGCTCCGAGACAGAGATCTTGCACAGGAGCAGGAGAAGAAGGAGGAAGCTCTGTTCAGACTTACCACCAGGGAACGCAAACTCCGGAAGCGCATCAACAATATTAATATTGTCCAACCGTTCCAACGCTCTTGATCGACCGCCGTTTTTGACACAGATGAGATCGCTAATGGCGACTCGCAAGGGGTATCCGCCGGAAGATGCCGAGACACAGCCTCAGAGGTAGGTAGGGGTCGGCCACCCCTTATTTCACTTTTCGGACAATGTTTGCAAATGTGCTGAAAACACGTTTGGAAAGGTTTAGAAAAAAATCCGGATTTCTTTCGGCTATAGCACTCGCTGATCTGAGCAAGATCTGACGCCAAACAAGAACCGCAGTCAGTATCATGTCATAAAATTGGCACCACCTCTGAAAATTTTCACTCACGTCAAGACGTACTTACGTTTGACTTACGTTGCGGCCATCATGCCGTCGATTGTCAGGTATGATGCTCGCCCACTTGGCAAGACTCTACCTGCACGTCCTACGCTTCTTCGGTCTCGTCCTGAGGCCGTGGGCTTTCACCGGCTGCGTTGGGCACTTGTAAATGCAATGCTCTTCCTGCTCCCATTTCTTGCAGAGATAGCAATACTTGTGCTCCTGGGTTCTCAGCTCGGTTTTCGTAATCACCAGTCTCCTGTGGAAATGGTCTACTTCCTGGTTTACTGCTAGGCCTCCTCAGGATGTGGTTTACTGTTCATCGGTGAGCGGTCTTTCACCAGAACATTATTCATCTTTAACCCCAAACTCGTATGTGCAGCATCTGTTAAATTTCCTCGAGTCTTTCGATACCATCTGGTTATCCCACTGATTTTGGGTTATCGACATCATTACATCCGACCCCCTTGCCCCTGCTCCAAAAAGTGATCAGTATGTTAACAGACTTGATACGAATTTCAGCATACTCTGCCGCACCCCTCCTCCTCTTTCTCCTTGTGTCCTCCTTTGCTGCAGTCTCCTCACTGGCCACCTCACTGGCCACCTCATTCCTGTAAGAATTATCTCGGCTTTCAGGACATAATATTACGTGGCAAAAAAAACTAGTTGCTTACCTCGCTCGTTTCCCAGTCCTATTTTTGTTGTGTGGGGAGGAAGGGACAGTTTTCTCTACAGGTGGTCCAACAGGTGGAGGAGGAGTAGTGACACGCCGTGACGGTGATTTCGGCGAAACAGGTATGCCCGCATGTGGTCCAGTTGAACCCATATCTGATGTAAATGAAAGGCGGGATGGTGTGCTCGGCAGAGATCCCGGTGAGGCAGGGATCGGCGCAATGGCGTTGAAACGAAAGGGTTCGGAACCGTTCAGGAACTCCCCCAGAATCAAAGTTTGGAGGCTGGTTAATGACTCAGGATTTTGCAAAGGAGTCGGAAGAGTGAATCTCTCGGTGTCATAAAACTGTGAGGGGTCCGCTCCGATCATAGTCCATGGAACAGGAAGAGATTCAGATCCCAAAGGATTTCTGTGGACTGGATTTTCGGTCAATAATTCCCCCGGTGTCAAAGCCATTCACAACATACTCCAACATTTTTCAAAATATTCTCGGAGAAGTTGGCGGAGGTTTGGCAATGGAATTGGATTTGTTTCGAGGTGAAGTGAAGGGAAAATAACAGTCCCGTCGTCATTTACCGTGATATGGACAGAGTCATGAATGTGCGCGTTGTGAATGTGCGGGACATTTTTGCGACCTCACTCAGAAAGTTGAGTCGAGGTCCATTTCAGCCAGTGAAAAGTGTTAGAAGTATTGCTAGGATTCCCTCTTCAATCCTGTCTCCTCAGAATATTTTTATTTGACAGGTAACAAGTGCTACACGTTGAAACACAATACACGATGCGGCGTCAAAGCGCCAGAATGGTGCCCGTTTAATAGGATTGGCTTATGCACTAGAAAAAACTGAGTCGGTAGGAATACTTGAATGGTTCCCAGGAAAAAAATATTCCATAGTGCCCCGGCGATTGACGCGCTTGTTAAAGCAGGACGGCGCGCCAAAGACATTGCCCTTTTTCGGCATCTTGGCACAAGCCCCTTCTCAGAATGCCCTGCGAAGCACGTGAATGTCATGTGATGCTGAGAAGGCGGCTTGTTCCGAACCTAGTACTACTGTACTATTTCGACCAAGTATTCATGGCCTGTGACCAGTGACCATAAGTATTCATTTTCGAAGTCTTCAAATTGCCTTTTTGGGCGATTTTCGGCATTTTCCGGGGCCAAAGTGCCCCATTTTGGACGAAAACCTCGATCCAAAATGCCAGTGACCTGTGACACAATTGAAAAGTATTCAATTCAGTCGGCACTGTGACCAGTGACTGAATACTTGGTCGAAATAGTACAGTAGTACTAGTACTACTACTAGTGCTGTGTTGGAAACTCTGATGTTAATAACACATCAGGAAAATGCGAAGTCGTAATATAGACCCGGAGAGACCGAGATAGTTGCCGTAGACAACAAAACAGGAAGTTGTCTATGAGAGACAGGTGGGTGGGGGGTGGGCAAATCTCATAGACCACCATAATAATGGGGCTGCCTATGTGCATGTCGATAGTGGTGGTCACCATAGCCCTCATAGCTGCCATAGTAAATCATTTTGCGGCCACTCTGATCCACGAAACACAGCCATAGACCAACAAAAACATCGAAATATTGATTATAGATCACTGGTACTACTGACTACGGGCATGGGAAACATACACGGAGGTAAGGGGAGGGGGCAGGGGACGAAACACTGCTGTATGAATTAGGGGAGTGTCAATAGGTTAAAACTATGAAAGGTAGTAAGTACGCGCAGGACATGCGAGTCAAGTAACTCACATGCGGCGAGGGCAAGAACACAATCAGGGCCGAGTAAGGACTGTAGTGGAAAATTTGAAGATGTTCTGAGGGCGGTAAGTAATTTGTTCGTGGCGTGGAGATGAGGTAAAGTGACACACATTTCAGGAGGCGGGAACGGCACTTGGGCGGTTTCATCAGTCAATACGGCATCGTTCTTGCTAGTTGCGCTCGCTTCCAGAGCATCGAAGTCAACCCCATCGAGCTCGCCTTCCTCCGTGTCTTCGACGACTTTCCTGAGGTGCGGGAAGTTCGACGTGGAACTGATGAAAATTAGCAGATGGTAAAGAGGTAACGGAGTTGACTGACACAATTTTGGAGTAAAGGGAGCGCTGAAACTGGCCAAACCATGTCGGCGACTTCTCCTGCAAATTGAGTAGGGCCGCCCGAGTACGTTCATAGCTAAAGAGGTGTTGAACACGGGTAGGAACGAAGAATAGATATCATACCTTGGGCCGAACTCTTCTTCAGTGAACTTGATTTGGATACGGACGCCGGTAGCCCACTCCTTGAGGGAGTTGAGCATCTATAGAATGATTAGTGATGTACGCGAGAAGGATGTCAACACACCCCGTTGGTCACCAAGTTCAAACAAGGCACTGGCGAATCAACAAAGGCTCGGAAAGACGATGTCCGCACGCCTTCAGACTTGGGGGTATCAAACCATTGCTTCGTCATGACATTCTTGTAGAAAGGATGGCCATACGGCAGCTGTACGTCGTACGTGTGAGTCTGTGATGCAATTTTAGAAGACAGCTGCGCAATTAGAGGAGATATCTTGCCACCAAATCAATGCCACCGTACTTGAAGATTCCCTTCTTTCCCGTGAGCCAGGCGATGTGTTTGACGATCTCTTCAGGCGTGAAGTCACCGGGGATCCCGTAGAGTGCGACGGCGCTCTTGCAGAGAGTCTTGACCTCACCGCGAAGCTGAGGGGCACCACCCCACGCCTAGAGTACATGTGATAAGCATTTTGAGGTGAAATAACGAAAGGAATGTCACCCACATAAGTGAGCAACTGGGCGCGGCGCTCCTCAGATTTCTCCGCGATGCTGAGAGTTTTGATAAGCTCGGGTACCTCCGAGCTTGCGACAGCGTCGGAGACAGCTGTCCACGCGAATTCGGGGTGATCAGAGGGGAAACCTGTGTCGGTAGCAACTTCACGCGGACAGCCCGTCTCCCCGCATTAGCTAGACGTGTGGATGCCGGGCTAAATGTTGACTGGCTTATGCGAGCCGACTTCCCTTTTCCGGAGGCACACCGATTATTAATCTTCTTGGCTTTGGCAACCGGTTCTTCAGTTATCATCTGTGGAGGAGGAAGTAAGCCTGAGAGCTGAGAGCGGCGTCAAAGTAAAAGTTTACCTCCTCATCGGGCATTACCGGCAGGGTATCGTCCTCCGCTTCTTCCTCCTCCTCCTCCTCGTCATCCGCGCCGTTTCTATGAGGTTCAGACTCCGCATCCGATGTCCTCTCGTCCGCCGTACTGACAAGATCAGAGCCTTCGCGTGTGTGTGAGCGGTGATCGGAGATGGCCACTAAGCTTACCCAAAAGGCCGTCCAAGCCTGCCACGTCGTCGTCGGCGAACCCATCAGAGTCCGGAGCTGTTGAAGTCTTTGAAGGTCGTGTCTGGACAGGATCTGTCATCGAAGGCACAAAGATCAATTGAATGTAATACCTTCTTTTTGGGCGGCTCATCCTCCTCCTCCTCATCCTCCTCATCAAGCATCTCCTTATTGCGCTTTGCAACAACTGTCTAGAAGATCAGACTCATATCAGCAAGAAGGGCAGAACGAACGCTGAGCATTGGCCAAGGCCAATTGCTTCTCGGTGTCCTTTTTCTTCTTAATCAGTTTTTGCAGCTCAGACTGTTTGGCCGGTGCGGCCGCTTTGGGTTTTGCCTTGGGGGCGGGCTTCGGGCCCATAATTATGAGATTAACGGCGAACGGGGAAAGAAAGAACGTGGGATGGGAAAGAGAAGAAGATGGAGACACAATTCGATGTTGGTTGATATTGATGGTGAGACTGACAGCCTGGGTTGCAGGCGGCCATTGTTGACCGCAACCACGTCGCCTGACCGAATGGGCCCACTCAGGTCTGCTCTCGCTTGCTCTAGGCTCTCGCTAACTGGCTGCGCACCCAATTTCGGCGACCCATGATCCTCTGGCCACGCGCACGTGTGAGTGAAAGCAGTCGAAAATCCCCGGGCCTCCGCCGTCTGCGCCTCTTGCACCGTGAATGGAAGTGAACAGAGAGAGCTAGAGATGCAGATGTACTGTCCCAGGTAATGACATCATTCACAGCAGACATGTGGGACATGTCTGCTGTGAATGATGTCATTACCCGGACCGTGTTCCTGAATAATACTGATGTACGACTTGCAGGATAATTATAAGTTTGATCTATAAGTCGAACATCGACAAGCCCAGACTCGGAGCTATCTCCTAAGATGAACAACTATGTCGACGATGATCTGTACTGCCCTGCCTGTGGACGGGAATTCAAGACTAAAACTGGGACGCAGTCTCATCTGAAACAATCCAGGAATTGTGCGTGGTACAGAAAGGGAAAGAATCCGGAGGGCCGGCGCCGTACTATGAGGAGTCCCACCCCAGAACTCCCTCCCCCAGACGAGATCCCGGCAGATCCAGTGATAACCCCAGATATTCCTGCGGCGGAAGTCATCCAGGACTGGGACGACGATGTCTTTGTATTTATTCCTGCTGATCCCAATGAAGCAGGCCCATCTTCGACACCGCACAGCAGCGGCCGACATTTAACCGATGACGACCTCAGCCGTGTTGTTGACTCCCACCCGACAGCCGGTCGGGTCATTCGGATGAACGACAATCTGCATGCAAAATGGAAACGCTCCTTCGGTTTAGCACTTGATCCGGATGGTGACATCGAAATGGATGGATCTGATTCACCCTCCATCTTTGCTCCCTTTGCCTCCGAGCTGGATTGGCAGATAGCAGAGTGGGTCATCAAGGATGGCCCGGGCCATAAAGCATCTGATCGTCTGCTTCTCATTCCCGGAGTGCGTTGATTTCTTTGATTGATGTGGGAATTTAATCTCATTTCTGTTCAGGTCCACGAAAAACTTGGGCTGTCATACACAAACATCCGCGTCCTGCACCAAATTGTGGATAGCATACCAGATCGAGCAGAATCGTGGACGTCAAAAACATTGTCCTTCCCGGACCGTCCAGACGAGAAATATCTTATTCGGTATCGAGATCCCCTGGCAGCAATCCACTCTCTTCTCGGCAATCCAGCCCACGCCAAAGACATTGTCTATGTTCCTACGAAAGTCTTCTCCGACGAGAAACGCAATAATCGCGTGTACAACGAAATGTGGACGGGAAAATGGTGGACTGCCGTTCAGGTACATATTTGCTTCACCTTCATGGCGTTTAACTCAGTTTCAACAGAGCAAACTTCCCGTCGGTGCTGCTCTCGCTCCGGTGATCATCGCAACAGATAAAACACAACTCACCCAATTTTCGGGCGGAAAGTCGGCGTATCCCGTCTATTTGACACTGGGCAACATTCCGAAGTCCCTGCGTCGCAAGCCGTCCCAGAGCGCATGCATTCTCATTGGCTATCTCTCCGTGGACAAGATTATTCGGAAACAGCTGTCACAGCAGAGCGTTAAAATGCGCAACCAGAAGCTCTTTCATGCGTCTATGCGTGTTATCCTGCAGCCTTTGATCGCTGCTGGCAATCAAGGAATGGAGGTCGTTGGGGGAGATGGCCAAGTTCGTTTGGTATTCCCGATCCTGGCTTCCTATGTCGCCGATTACCCCGAGCAGTGTTTGGTCGGGTGCAGCAAATATGGGACGTGCCCCAAGTGCCAGTGCAGCGCCAACGACCTGCAGGATCCAACACCCGCGGCTCCTCGAACGCCGGCGTGGACGCTTGGTGTTATCCGCGAGGGTGAAACTTCCGGAACCGAAAATAAATTCCACGACCACTGCATGGACAACGAGGTGGCTGGGATCCACCGCCCCTTCTGGGAGGGCTTCCCCCTTACCAATATTTCCCTCTCCCTCACCCCCGACGTCCTACACCAACTTTATCAAGGCGTTTTTAAACATCTTGTCGGCTGGTGCCAAACTCTCATGACCGAGGCAGAGCTCGATGCTCGCATTCGCTCACTCCCCCCTGCATTCGGTGTACGACACTTCGACAAGGGCATCTCACTATTATCTCAGATCTCCGGAGGAGAGCGCAAAGCGATGGCCCGCATTCTTCTCGGATGTCTTGTCGGAAAACTCCCCGCGAAAGGCATTAGAGCCTGTCGCGCAATTCTAGACTTCATTTATCTATCTCAGTACAGCACTCACGACGACGGAACCTTATCCTCTATGCGCGCAGCGCTTGATGTGTATCACACGGACCGCGACTACTTCATCACCTCCACCATCCGCAAGGACTTCAACATCCCTAAATTCCATTCACTTCTTCATTACGTCGAATCCATCGAGTACTTCGGA
Source organism: Mycena sp. CBHHK59/15 (assembly GCA_029204085.1). NCBI lineage: Eukaryota > Fungi > Basidiomycota > Agaricomycetes > Agaricales > Mycenaceae > Mycena > Mycena sp. CBHHK59/15. Next base: position 155,970 of record JARGXW010000255.1, on the reverse strand, counting down.
ACGACAGACAATTACAACACCGAAATGTTCGAACGACTTCACATCGATTTCGCCAAAAATGGGTGGCGGGCATCCAATCACCGCGACGCTTTCCCCCAGATGATTACATGGCTCGGCCGGCAGGAGAAGGTCTCTTCTTTCTCTACCTATCTCGCCTGGTTGGACTCTAAGCGGAATCCGATCCGGGCGCCCCTTGTCCGCACCTTTACGGGACAAGCCATTCAACTTGCTAAAAAGCCACAGTCCCCACGGCAGCTCCTTACTTCCATCGAACTTCACCATCACACTGACTCGTTTATTCATACCCTGAAGGAGTTCCTGAATCATACCTCGATACCAGCGGCCCAACTACTTGTCGCCGCTCTCCCTTTCACACGGCTTGACGTCTATCACAACTTCAAGTTCGAGCCGAATTCCCTTGATCCCGGGGCTGGCCCCGACGAAAATAATCCCGAGGACTTCCAAACTGTCCTTGCACGACCCCAATCCGCCGACCGCGCCACTCCTCCACGCTTTGACACCGTTATAGTACGCAGTAATTCAACTGCAGAAGCGACCGGGCTCTCCGGCAAGCCATTTTCTATTATGGACCGCGGTGATTGGCTAACAATTGAATTCAGGGACCCGTTTGGGCCGCGTCAGAGTCTTGTTTCAACTGCCCGAGAAGCTGGACGATACTTCTGCACCACCGGCGTCCTGGCCTACCGCTTGCCTTGCCTATGTTGAGTGGTTCTCCACATTTAAATCCAAACACGAAGCCAATCACGAGATGTATTCAATTTCCGTCCCTCCTCGGCGTGCCAATGGCTTTTTACACGCCTCGATAATTCCCCTCACGGACATCCGACAGACCTGCCAGCTTTTTCCCAACTTCGGCCGTGCCGATGTCAATCCGGAATGGACAAAAGATAATGTGTTAGATAAGTGTACATCGTTCTTCATTAATAACTGGGCCAGTATATATGCGTACCAGTCGATTTGGTAACTTATTGCAATGTAATGTATCATAGACAAATATAATCTGCACGTAAAATCTGAAAGACCGGGATAGACTTCAATAGTTGTGACTCACATGATTTATAGTTGTATATAGACGTCGACGGCGGTCTGCACCGACCGTAGAAACGCCCGAAGTCCGCCATAGACCAAGAGAGAGGGAGAGGTTGACCACAAATACTGTCATAGACCGCGAGAGCTCTGGATAATCATCACCAATGCTATATAGAATTTCGGATTTTCCTGATGCTACCATGCCCTGTCGGGGTGTCTTCAGTACTCGGGCGCTGTGTGGAGTCCCCTGCTCCAATGATTCACCATCGGCTGCAAACACCGGTCATATCCATGATTTATATAGACAAAGCACCGGGGACAGAGCACCTCGCGTGTGCCTGCACTCCAGTCCCCTCTTTCTGTGATTTGGCCGGTGCTAGGTACATTTGAAGATGAGTTGTGCGAAGGAAGAGTTGTATTATTTGTACATGCATCATGTACAGCGATAGGGTTCCATGCTTGTTGCAGAGTAGGGTGCTAGAATGCACCAAAAAGCTTGAGGGCACAGCCAGAGGTTGGGCGGAGGCGAGGACGCGAGTGGCGTAGGATACAGTAGGAGTAAGGATTAGTAAGCATGTGCCGAGACGTGCATCACTCTCACGGGGGGGGGGGGTCGTGGGAAGGACTCAATGATCCAGAGATCGCCCACCTCTTGAGGCGAGCGGTCCGATGGCAGTCCCCACGCCTCGGATTCCGATCCGCGATGCCGTGACTTTCGATCAACCCATCACTTTCGGCTGAAATTTGGTCTGAACCTTCGTTGGAGGTCATACTCTGTTCGTATAGTCATAATCAAGCCTTGGCCTTCTGGCTCTCAAGTGGCCAACTAGGTAGGGTGGCCAGGTACCTGGTCCCAAATAGTAAGCGCTCAAGTGACGTGAGGCTTTTCTGTGTTCCCGGGCCGCGAGGCTCCGCGTCAACTCCGCGTCGCTTCTCTTCTTGCCCAGAGGGTGCATTCCCCCCGCTTGGATTCAATTGTCTTTCAAGTTTATCGTCGTTGAAAAATCTGTCTGGGCGCCTTTCTAGTTCATCCGGTACTCTCAGCCAACAATGAGCAATGGCAGCAACTGGCACCGTGCCCCCCAAAACCATTCAACGTTCCACAAAAAGAAAAAGAAAAAAGTCTGTCCACTGCGGAGTTCTATGTTTGTCATTGTGCTCCCACACTGTCATCATGGGGTCAGTATGAGATGTGGAGTAAACTCGACCGTAACTCTCACCCTTCCGACATGGATTACCGCACCTCGTTGGCGCTTTTAGCAGTGTGCATCATCACCATCGTCGGCAGCGCTTTATTATCTCGATGGCGAGCGAATTTATCTGGCTTACCGTTTCCTCCCGGTCCGAAGCAAAGACTTATCACCGGGAATTTACACGACATCCCGACCAAAGAACCCTGGTTGACCTATACCGATTGGGGACGACGGTATGGTACGGAGGCTGACCTGCCAAAGTGTACCTGAATCACTTATCTCCATCCAAAGGCGATATTGTACATGCACGTGTATTCGGCCAGCACGTAATTCTGGTTAACTCCCTCGAGGCTGCCTCAGATCTATTCGACAAACGCGCACACATATATTCTGATCGCCCTGTCACCCCCATGATCGACCTGTGAGGATATTGGCCTTGAACAGTACGACCTTTCTCTGAATATGTTCCAGCATGGGGTGGGCTTTCAATGTGGGGCTCATGCCATATACAAACGAATGGCGAAGACGCAGGAGACTATTTCAAAAGTGTTTCCGGCGAGATGTATCGCTATCCTATAGGTCCATCCAGATGAAAAAAATCCACGATCTCCTGCGGGGATTGCTTTCAAATCCTCAAGATTTTGTCGAGCTCTACAAAACGCAAGCTCCAACTGCTGTCGTTCTGATCTTCATCATAAAGCTGATGCTCCGACCAGGGTAGCTGCCGCGATTATCATGTCGACCGTCTACGGCTATGATGTCGAACCCATGAACGACCATTTTGTCACCCTTTCGGAGCGAGCTGTCAAGAAACTGGGAGAGTCAGTCTTCCCCGGTGCAGCCGCCGTCAATGCATTTCCCATCCTTCGACACCTGCCCGGATGGCTACCTGGTTGTGGTTTCCAGCGGTTCGCTGCAGGTGATTTATCTGTATTCGTCTGCAGTCGCATCCCGCCAACAATGTCTCACAATATAGACTGCCGCCAGTTAACGGAAGAGATGCAAGAAGTTCCTTTCCAATATGCGAAGCAAAACATGGTACGCCATAGTCATTTATACAAATATCACAACGAAATCCTTGCAACAGGATAGGACCGGCGCCAAGTCAATAGTTGCAAAACTCATTCAGACTAATCATGCTCGCGGTGGCACCGAAGAACAGGAACAGGCCATTAAAGCAGTTTCTGCAACAGCATATGCAGGTACAGCCTTTCTGTGGCTTGCAATATTCATCAGTGGCTAATCTCAGTTACAGCCGGATCTGATACTGTAGGTCGATATTCACATACCACCTGCTCCACATCTCTCACCTCTGTTTTTAGACCGTCTCCTCCCTGGGTTCATTCTTTTTCGCTATGACCATGCATCCCGACATCCAACGAAAGGCGCAGAGTGAAATCGACACAGTTATAGGCCCACACCGGCTCCCAGAGTTCGAAGACCGACCTTCTTTGCCTTACGTTGAAGCTCTGTACAGGGAGGTCATGCGCTGGAAGCCAGTCCTCCCTCTCGGAGTGAGTCATGCGACCAGCGAAGACGACATCTATAACGGCTGCTTCATTCCCAAAGGTCAGCTCCAGACATATCTCTGCAGCAAACTGGCCATAACAGCGTCCAGGTGCTGCGGTGATCAGCAATATTTGGTACCAATGGTGTCGGAACTACTGTATCTCATTTAATCTACAACATAGGGCCATGACACACGACGAGTCTATTTATCCTGAACCTGACCGGTTCAATCCTGACCGTTTCTTTACCGCCGACGGAAACTTGAACGACGACAATGTAATATTGGCATTTGGGTCAGCCCGTCTCAAATCGCACGCCTGGCACATCTGACCTTCTTGCTGATAATAGTTTCGGTCGGCGCATATGCGTGGGCCGCCATACTGCGGAAGCAACGGTCTGGGCGACAATAGTCTCCGTTTTATCCGTCTTCAACATCGCGAAGGCCAAAGACGCAGCAGGAACCGAGATTGATGTCAACCCTGTCTATTCCGATGGTATCATCAGGTACGCGATATAGCCTCAGGCTCCTCGTCCACGCCTTCCGACCACCAGTTGCAGTCATCCCCAGCCTTTTCAATGCTCCATCACTCCTCGTTCTGAAGCAGCGATGAAACTTGTACAAGAGACCGCCAATAATGGCGCGCTTTGATTTGGTTCCGGACTTGAGTTTGTCCTTTTGCGCAGAAATATATCTGCCGGGACGCGAGTAAGAATTACCACCAAATGTACCATTACTTGTAGGTTGTCATCAGAGTCATGTTAAAGGAAGCAAGGGCAGGCTGGAGGTAGGCATACTAGGTAGGTAGGTAGGCCAGTCCCAGGGAGTATACAGGCATGAGTGCACTATTGAGCACTTGAAATCCCACAAGCTTGAAGCATGCAAGGCAAATGCACGGTAGTGCCGAATACAAGTGAAGGTCTGGCCGTACGAGCTGTGAGATGCAGATGCAGATCATCTGACCCCAATTCCCTTTTGCGGTAGTCTTGAGAATGTAAGTCAATCGGCAAGTTCCGCATGATACTGAGTGACAAGCCACGACCACGCAATGAAGGTCGCTGGTCGTCATCGTCGTGGCCGACAACCCTCGGACGATGATGGGACACATTTTTGTCTATTTATGACAGCTTGCCTAGCATTCTGGCTGCATATGACAGTGCCATGGGAACATGCAGGAAAAATGCTCTTTTAGTCATTGTATCCGATGTCGAGCGAGGGTCCGACAGCCATCCCGACGCTGTGCGGCCGATGGAGCACAGCGCCCGGAGACTCCCCAAATGGCGGACAATTAATTGATGCAATCTTTGGTACTTGATGTGACGAGGCTGAGCATATTCTCACGACTACTGTAAAAGGGAGTTGGGGTCGTATCTGCATCTGCATCTTGGCTCTAAGTACCGAGGCTTGACCAAGGACATACCACAAAGCGAGGTGCAATCAGATGCCTATCCCCAGTTGACTACAGGCTACGACCCACTCCCAATGAATCGCGCGCCGTCCCAAGTATGTCGCGCCAAATAGTCCCGCACAACCTCCGGGATCTCCAGGCGCTCCTCCCGCCCCTCGTCATTAGCCACCACGACGACCAACGACGTTCGGCAGAGCACGCTGAGGCCCCGCCTCACCTGTGCGACGGCAAGTCCGCCCCGCGCGCCCACGAGCACCGCAGCGTCCGCGCGCGCGACGCCGCCCGGGAACAGCACCAGCACACGCAGCACCTCAAGCGCCGCCGGCCCCTCCGCCACGACGCGCGCGCCATGCAACGCCGCTGCGACGCCCTCGGCGACATCCACGCCCTCCTCCGCGCAGCGGGCGACGAGGAACGACAGCGGTTCGTACTGCGCGCGTTGCGCGAGGTGCACGACGGGGCGTGGGAGACACCCCACGCGGCGCAGCACCGTGCCAATGACGGCGTCGTGCGTGCCGAGGGCGAGGTCGAGGCCGGAGATGGCGAGGAAGAGCTGGCGCGCAGCAGGCGCAGGGAGGGGGCCGAGTGGGCCAGGGTAGGGGCGCGTATACGCGGGGCCGAGGGGGCGCTGTGTGCCGCGGAGAGTGAGGAGGAGGGATACGCTGGGGATGAGAGAGAGCTCGGTGAGGAGGTCCTCCACGTCAAGGCGCGTTTCGGGCGGATCCCATGCGTCGTCTGCGCGTACTAGTGAGCATTGCCACAGCATGAGGAGAGGATTTACGTACCGAGGTCGTCGAAGACGAGTAGACAACCTGTGCAGTGTGTGAGGGACGCGAGGACGGTGTTCCTGTACTCGGAAGCATCCTTCCGTTTGCAGATGTCGGACAGCCCAAGCGCTGATGCTAAACAGAGAAGTAGCCCCGCTGACGAGTCGCAATTGACGAGGAACCGCCGGTGTCGGAACTTGTGTAAGATCTCCGCGCGGTGCATGAGCGCCAGTGCTAGGCTAGACTTGCCAGATCCCCCCTGCCCCAGGAGAACTGCATGCGCTTGGCCGTCTTGCGAGAACATGTGGGTCAGCTCGGACAGTTCGCGGTCTCGCCCGTAGAATATCCGCGGTGCTGGAGGAAGATCGGGGGGCAAATTCAGGGTATAGGCAGCCTGGGGAATTGAAGTAAGGTTAAGGATGTCATAGAGCAGTGCCTGGCAGATGACACATACCTCTATTAACTCTCTGTGGAAAACTACTTCCGCTAGCAACTTCTTGACGGACGCCAACATGGCCATGGCCTGCTCTTCGAAGGCCTCGTCTGTAATATCCCTGAGTTTCATGCCAGTCTTGGCTTCGGAGTACGCGTGCGTCTGCAAAGCATGAGCAAAGTGCAAGACAACAAAGTTCAGAAAGACGGACCTCGAAGAGGTCTAGACAATCTTGAGGTGATTTCTCGCAATCCAACAGCAGCTGCTTCTCAAATCGCGACCCGACCACGCGGCGGCGTGATGCTTGTGTGAAGGTCTTCCATAGGGCTCGAAGAATACGTGCAAATACCCTGCAGTTGCGTTAGCGCTAGGGGACACGAGCAGGGTGGACAGGCGCTACCGAGTGAGTCCCCGCATTGTCAATGCAATCCAGAAGAAACCAGCCCGTTGCCGACAGATCCAAGTCTAAGGACTGAACGGGGATTGAAGGCTTTGGACGTGCCTCAGATAACGATGAAGGTTTTTAGCAAACAATTCGACGGCACTTACCCCCTCAGGCCTGTACAGCTTGACGGGCGGACCACAGCCAGAGCGGCACGCGGACGTTTCTCATCGGGCCCACTACTACAGGTTTTCCAGAAAGAAAGATCCGTACAGAACGGTACAGCCTCGCTAGGCGCCCGTTCTTTCTAGATAATTGTTCGTCAGAACTATTCAAGGTGCGACAGCCTATCGTTCTCCGACATCGAAGTGGTAAATCCGAGCTGCGCTAATCGGAATGGTGCGTTGCCTGCCGTCTAGAACGGGGAACGGAATTGCTTCTTCCTGTTGTGTTCAAAGTTTCGAGCGCTGCGATTATCTCTGGCTTCGATAAGTTTGGAGTCCGCAGTCAATGGTTTCTGCCCCGATATATGAAACATCCACGAACTGAGCTGCTGGCTGGGGTTTCGAGAAAAGAAAATGAGCGCCGAGGTTACACCCTTGTGGTCGTATGCTTGGTTCACAAGTTATCGGGATCGGTGGCCCGAACGGGAGAGCACCAAATCACGAGGTTATGTGGCGGCAAATGCAGCGGAGGTAAGTTAGATTTTGAGAAGATTATGTAGAGTACACTGGCAAGCAGAACTTTTACTTTGGTGCTTGTAAAGTCCCAAGGGCTAAGGTGACTATTAACTATCTGAACTACAGTAAGGACTCTAGTATGGCATTGTTCAAGTTGTGATTTAGGGTTATCAGTGAGATGTCGCATTACACAATAGGGACGGTCAGAGTAAGTTTTAATGGGTCGTTTCTGGACTCGTTTCTCGAGTCGTTTCTCGAATTATGAACAATAATTAAAAGTGTGGGAAAACGAGAAACGCGCCAGAAACGCCTCAGAAACGCCTCTGGAGGAGTTTCTGCAGGGCGTTTCTCCAGCGAAATAAATCCGAGGTCGTTTCTGCCCACGTTTCTGATGCCAACAATTTCGAGAAACGACTTCAGAAACGACTTCGGAAACGACCCTAGAAACGACCCCAGAAACGTCGAAACGACTTACTCTGACCGTCCCTAATTTTGTTTGCACTGAAACTGATCCTATTGCCGACAGAGCTCTGTGCATGCGTGTGAGTTTCACGCACCTATTTATGACTGGGATACTTATGGCTCCGTTCGAATATTCCTCGAAGACCACTAGATAGAATGTGGCATTTTCTGCGGTAGCACCTGCTCCGAATCCTCCCGGGTTCGCGCTGAAGTTGGGCATGACTAGTAGTGTTACTATAGGCGTGGTGGGGGTTGGGATTCCCTTGATTCTTTGATTAGTAACCATCGTGAGGTATAAATGTTTCAACTGACCAGGATAGTTCGGCTCGGCGAATCGCCCAAAGAAATGACCGGCTCCGAAGCTCTCAGAAGGTGCGGAGGCGGATGGCGGCGACGTAAAGAGAACAACCGTGTAGTTGTAGCTCGATGTTCTATAATCCGCAATGGATGTATAACTGAATCGAAGACCTCACCAGGAGTCATATGAGTCCCATCTCCTGGGTGGACGATAGCAAGGGTTATAGCATAAGCCAATGGCAGAAGAGTAAGAATGCAGGTGAGGCTGGAGATGGAGTATATCGCGAAGATGAGTGATGCTTGACCGCTCTTCTTTTATGCTCAAAAGCGAGGTTGAATGGGGGCCGTGAACGGAGATTCGTCAGCCGGAGTACAATGGCCATGGCGAGTAGGGCAGTAATAGAGATGGAGATCCTGTGCGCCCAGGATGAATCCGCCTGGAAAATGTTCTTCGACGTGCCCAAACGGGGCCGAAATTGTTCGAGTTGGACTAGAATATCGGACCCTCAAGAGCCTGAGACCCAGAGACATTGAAGACCGAGACAGTTTGAAGATCTGAACTGAACTCGAAGCATCGGAGAAGACGGTGTGGGCCGAGACCGACTTTTGAGGGCCTCCAACTACTTAGGATCACCAGCCGCGGGATCTGTCGAGGCGACGATGCAACGTGGAAGTCGGAGTAGTGTGCTGGACAGTTCCACACCGAGGTTCAGTACTGTTCAGTGCCCTTTGGCTGTTTCAACGCCACCAGCTCGGTGTTGGTTCAAGCCGAAGTCGGTCGAAAGTACTTAAGCCTAAAGTCAGCAATCACAGCCAACTGTTGATGTATGGTGAGCTTAAGGTTAAATAAATGAAGGGGAAGATCAAGGATTTGGGCAGGGCCTTCAATCCACTCTATCGCCTTCCCTTCACCTCAAATCGATGGAGTCTCTGTGGAGAAAGTATTCATTGGAAGTAAACTTAGACTTTGGTGTGTTCAGAATTTTAATCTAGACATAAATGCTCAGTAGTCGGACCATGCAAGTTGACCTTCTTCAAAATGTTGACCGTGACTTAGTCCTGTTCTTCTGCTACAATTGAAAGAAAGACTTTGAAAAAAGTTCCTAAGATACAGAATCATAAGGAACATATATACAAAAACTTGAAGGTCCGTAAAAAATCTGGGCAATTCGGAAGGTTTTGAGGGCAAGGTGCAATAAACTTTCCAAAATGCTCACCGCGGTTTCAGTCACGGCGTCCAAGAGGCGCTCGATCTCTGGATCAGTGAAGAAGTCCCACGACCCCCCCCCCCTAGAAAAGGCAATGATGATCAGCGGCAGCATCGGCCACATCAATCCATCATTTTCCATCGCGCTTACTCTCGACCTGCTCTGCGACGCCACTCGTAACACGCCGGCCAAGGCCAAGGCCATCCAACCGTCTCCGGCACACAAAAACACAACCTGCAGACAGAATGGCATCCTAGCACTGTATATGCTGCACATACATCTCTGTCAAATAATGAAATTCCTCCGACACCCTACGCGCCACACTACGGCTCTTATTCCTCAGTTGTACCTAGTACCAGCAATGAAGCTCACCACGAGAAGGGGGACTGGCGACTCGGTAGCTGCGAGGTCTTCTGTCCCCGGTGCTTCCAGTACATAAAACATGGATCAGATTCGGGCTCGCAGCCCATGGATAATCATTGGAATAGTAAACGATGCCGAGAGGGCCATCTGGCTGCCAGTGCGTACCAATCTCATACATTGACGCGTCGTTATGGACTGACTGACGCGATGCGACACGTTAGGAACTGATGCTGTAAATCCAATTGCAAGATTGCCTTCACCAATACCCAGAGACGGGCACGAATGTGCTGGTGCATATTTCAAGTGGGATTGTGGATCCCTGTACATGAGCTACCCATTCGCTATCCACGACACCGCGTCGAAACATAACCCGGGTTATACCCTTCTATCTGCCGATTTTCTCACATCTGTTATCCGAGTCCGTTCGAGCCAATGCTCCGGGTCTACGTCGGTGATGCACAGCTGCTGTGACGCATGCAACGATCTAGACTCCCGGATAGCTATTGTTGAAAAGTGGTCTAAACAGTCCTTCGGGAAGAGGTCAATCGGCCGGCTGACTCATGCTCAATTGGAGGCAAAACTCAAAGCTCTGGCTCGACAGCTTGTGGCGGAGCAGGTTAAGGTGATTATTTCCACTGACGACACTGTAACAGTACTAAAATCTCGTCAGAAAAGCGATTACTGGAGATCTTTAAAAGCAGCGGGGAAACGACTCGAGGAGCACAAACAGCTTCTTCGTTTCATGGCAGCCAATGAAGTTCCCGGCCTTTTTCGGCTCCTCTCCAACGCCGACAAGGAAGGGTGGGGGACAGGGAAAATCACCGATATGTGCCAAGCGGCCTGCGACGGACGTTACCATGCGAAAAATTTTACCTTGTTCCACAAAGAGTTCGCTGTACTGATGTATGAGCTCAGTGGTGGCTCCACACTCTATGCATTGAACAAATCCCCTTACATGCTCCCGTCACGACATACCATTGCCGAAATGCGCCGTCAGGAAAATCTCCGTATCACGGTTGGCGATGTCAAGATCTTGGACATCCTGGAAAATATTGAGGTTTTGTTTGGTGACATTGATCCCGGGGATGAAGGCCGTGTCGGAATTACATTGTCGCAGGACGAAATCGCTGGTGACGGCCGCTTGTGCTACTTGGAGGAGACGGACGAAATTGGGGGTTTATGCGAGCATGCGGTGTCGCGGCTCACTACTCTCAAGATGGGCACCGACACAAATGCTGCCGAGGAGGCAGTAAAGGCAATTCGGGCGGGCGAGGTTCATGTTGGCAAAGAATTCAGTGTTGCCGCATTTTCTCGGCACGCAGAGACGAATTATGGTGCCAAGCCAGTCCTCTTGATGCCCACTTGCAAAAAGGGATCATGGCAGTCGTCTGCACAGATACTACAGAAGCTTATTTACGCATGGAAGATATCTCCCTTCAGAGAAGCGAAACACGGGCCCCTGGAATCCTTGGCATCGGACGGTGATGCACGCCGCAGAGCTGCTTTGTACTTAGTTTGCATGCATAAAGAGCTCAAGGAGGGTGACCCTCTCTTCGAATTTCTCCGGGACTTGCCGGGATTGAACCTGTTCACCGGCGATGGCAACATCACCATGGATTTCGACTATAAACACCTTTTTAAACGTATGTGGCCGAGCGACTGTATGTTTTAGTTTTATAGCTAACGGTATTTCAGGGCTATGCACTCTTCTTTGCTCCAGGGAGGGAATGTTAGTCAACGGGGTTGTTATCAACAAAATTCTCCTTGCCGAATGGCTGGAAAAATTGACCGGACACGATTGGTCGGATGAGAGCATTCACGCTCTTTTAAACCCCAAGGATCCCCAGGACGTCCCACGCGCCATCAAGCTAATCTGTCTTGTTGCTGACTTGCGCCAGCTGGAGAATCCCTCCGAGTTCACCCTGGCCGAGAGGAATACTCACCGAGCCCTTTGCCTGCTCGGAGAAATGTTTGAAGCACTAGTCGAACCATTCATCAACCCGACACTCTCCCTTTCCGAACAGATGATCCATTTGGTTAAATTCGCACACATTGCATGCGCAATGTTTGTTAAGCACGACGTCGCCTTCGTTTCGAATCAACTTTACGGTGACCTTCAATGCATGATTAAAAATATGATCTTTAAAATTGCCCGTTCCAAAGTCCTGAACTCGTCACTCAAGGTGTTTTTATGCCTATTGGGTGACGATGTCCTGGAGATGCTCTTTGGTCGGTCGAGAATGATCGGGGGACATTCACCGAACATGGCAATCGATGAATTGCACCAGCACTTTTGTTCGGCATTGCGCATAGACAAGATCTTTCAAAAATATCCATATTTGGAACGACAGGCCAGATGTCTCAGAATGGTGCGCAGCCGCGACGTTGACCACATATCTCCCCGCAACTGTGACGGCGACATTACCGCCAGGTCGTGCAATATTCCGGCATGCTGGACCGCCGGTGCTGTTGCAGTCAAGGGTGTTCTCGCGAAATACGGTTGCGACATGGATTTTACCGCTCGTTTTGCCAAATCCGGCTTCGACTTGATGCGACCGAACGGTGGAAAATACCCTGGTGTCTCCAAAGATGTGGATCGCTCATTGGTAGACGCCTCCACAACGGAATACCCCCCAGATTCAGTCCATGACAGCGACAGTCTCAATGCCGCAGATATTCTAGCATTTGATGGTCAAGCAGTCCTTGCGGCCGAAAAATCCCTGGCTGAATCGGAAACCACGGGTCCTCACGAGCCGTGGATTAATATCACTGAAGATGGTCAGAAGAAAGCTCACAAAAAAGCCATTCTCCGCACATTCACGGACCCAACGTTTGATATTGACGATAAAAAGAGTCATGATCGCCTACTCCGAGTGCGGTACTTTTCTATTGGAGGAGACAGCTGGGATCGAACAGCTTCAACAATTTACTCAAAATCCACCGCTGCTGACCATTTACTCAAAATCCAAGGTCTTTTCGCAACCTTGGTATGCTTCAACACATCAACAGTCTCATTGGCTATCCTGCAGTGCACGGGGATTAAGATGCTTAATACAAGTCCTATAAAATACCTGGATGCCGCTCCAATTGCCGAGATTTCACTTCCGGACACAAACTACAAAGTGTCTGGACAGATATTATCCCTCGTCCCATTTGATGAGTCTTCGGGGAATATTTCCTGGGCTTGGGCCACACAATTTGTTGCGTTCAAGTCAGCAAAATCCAAAAAAAAACGGCCGCAACCGTCTCGGAAGGACCTGCACTTCGTCATCATTTGAACATTGCTATTGGTGGTCGACTCGTTTTGCCGTTGGTGTCCGCAGATCTCAAGCAGGCTACTTTAGAGGAGATCTTGAAGATTCCGGCAGTTGCGGGGACTGATTCCGAGAAGACTTGGGTGTTTCCCAATGCGCAGTTGGACACTCTGAGTGCTACGCTTCTTGCCCGCGTACAGGACGAGGAAGTTCGTTTAAAAATTCCGGTATACGGTGCAGTCAAAGAAAATAAATACCCGTACAAAGCAACAGTGTCTGATGGTACGCGCTCCCTTCCTACTACGCTTCATCCGACTCATCTCCATCTGCCCAACAGAGACGGGCAATATCACGCGAAGAATTTCTCACTGCTTCAGATCTGTAACCGCCCCGGCCGCAAAGGATAGCCGCCGTCCATGTAGAATTTGTGCCAAGCCCATCGGCGGACCAGATCGCCAGAATCACGTCGGGAAACACATTCTCTTGTCTCAACGAGCAGTACACGAAGAAAACCATGTCGCAGAGGTATGTCCCATCAAGTTTGCGTAGTGAACACAGTCTCACAACAATCTGACAGGTCGCGACACAATACCCGTGTGGATTTTGTGGACAAGCCACGTCCGAAACAGGCTGCACCATCAGCATATCCAGCGGAAAGGCCATATCCAAGTGCCCGGAATGGTATCAGTTCCAGGTCAAGGCCGCCTTGAAGGCCAGCGGAGCAAAACCTTGCACAAATGCGCCGATAAAGTGTTGTCTCTGCGCGGAGACACACTGGAAGTATAACATGCGGCAGCACCTGCAGGACCGACACCCGTCCTGGGAGGTAACCATGCCGACCGCCGCTCGAGACTCATTCCTGGCTACGATTTCCATCTCACACGAAGAGGAACGGAGATTGGGTGTGCTGGAAGCCGTACAGCCAACCGAATCGGCCTCCGATGCCCAGGAGGAGAGGACGGGCCAGAAACGTTTACCCAACTCTCCGGCAGGAACCCCACGAAGCATTCGAGTAGCCAAAGCAGCTCGACACGGTGTCGCAGGACAGGCCGCCGGCGTCATGCAGCCCTTGTTGCCGCAGCCCGAGGAGGCAAGTTCCGAGAATGTAGATGTTTTCACATAGTGGATTTCCGTTGTAGAGTTGAGGTAGAATACTATTGCGCAGCGTATACCGACGAGGGAGTGAAAGGGCAGAGGAAGAGCGCCCGCGCCTGGCTGTGGTGCCGAAGGCTGCCGATGTTCCGGCCGCAGGATCACTGATATCGCTTAACAACATCATTTTCAAAGATCCAGAGATCAATCACCTCTTGACAGCGTCCGCCAAATTTCTTGGTCACGTTGTGGCCACCTTGACTGAGTGTAAATGAGCCTTCAAATGAGATTGGGGTAGTCTCGTCCCCATCCGTTCTGGAGTCCCTCGGAACGATTTATCTAATAATAGAAATATCGGATCATTCCTATGCGGAGTTGAAAATGAAGTGCAGAGATCACTCCAGAACGTCTGGGGCAATTCGTATGTGATGGCCCCCATCGAGTCACACTATAAGTGTCACAAATCCTCGAATCCATGTCCAGAGCACGATATCCTGCTCCACATTACGTTGAGATGCTCCAAATCTCATTCAAGCTAACCTGGAGGTGTGCTCCAGGTTTTTTCTGCAGCGATTTTGGTCCACTGCTGCCAAATGAGCAGAATTGATGCCCCTGTGCTGAGCTCGCCACAGCAGCTTATGTAAAAGAGCCAGAAAAATTCCGGTTTTTGGGAATATAGAGTACAAGATCCAGAAAAGGACATTAGAACATGTTTTGTGGCCAGTGGTATGGTATGGTGAAGAGTATAAAGTGAGTTTGACTCGATGCGGGTGTCACTGCACAAACTGCACCAGACGTTTGGGTGTGTTCTCTGCAATCATTTTTTTAATCTCCGACGGTCTGGTGCTCCACCGGGCCGTAAGCACGCAAATGTCTGGAGCCGAGACTAAGATTGGGGCATAATTCGAAATTCTGAGTTAGCAAATATCATTCTTAATATCGCCCTTATGATGAAAGTCCATAAAAACCATAAAAATGGGGAAGTTTGACATTATATGCAACTCACTTCCCACAACATTGATGGCAAGAAGGCTCTCGTATATTTTACTTTCCTCAGCTCCGAATATTACTTAGAGTTGTTCAGGACATTTAATGGCTTATCAGGTCAAACATTGTCACTGAAGAAATTTTATCAACGTGTATTGAAATGGTAAAAAGTTCATTACAAGATATCCACTGTTTGATTTGTTGCAAGCGATAGACCAGTACCCCGGGCCGGAAAGTGGCTTGTTCCGAACCTACAATATTCTCAGGTATTTATAAGACAGGCCGTCGTTGGGTCTTGCTAATAGCCACAAACATGGCGGATGTTCCTTCCCTCGACGACAAGGCAAGATATGAGGCTTTGAAGAAGGAACTGTTGCAAGCACTTCCAAAGAAACGAGCAATTGATAAGCAACTCGTCGGTTCTCTTTCAGCATGTACTTTTGACCCTGAGATGCAATTAAGGCAGACGTTGAATTCCAAATCCATGAGTTGGAGAAGACCTATCTTACTGAAACGGCTGCACACAATGGTGGAAACATAATCAATGGCTTCGAGGGGTATCTCAAAAACACCAACGCGAATAGGCGAAAGTACGACGTCGCAGACAGCGAACGATTATTTTCCAACAGCAGTCTGACCTATCAGAAGGTGAGTCTTATATTCCTGGCATTGGTGCACGATGCACATTGGATTCCATCCTTATAGTCTCTTGAGCTCCTGCGCGAGAATGAAGACGCCCCAGATGAACTTTCTCAATTCAAGCAACCGAGCACTCCAGGCGTAACTACCGTCATCGTCCCACCGGCGACAAGGGGGCAAGAGATGGATCACTCGCAGTTAAAAAAGCACAGAGATAGAGAATATCAAAGACGGAAGAGAGCCAGTGCTAGTCAGCGCAGCACGAGTGACGAGGAGACAGTCATCAATTCCGCACGAAGAGCAACCAAGAAGGCAAGATTAAGTGAGGATTAATGTACATAGCAGGCGCGTCACCTTTTTGTATTGTTCTTTTGCTCCCGCCAATTGACCCTCAAGTATTCCCAGTATAATAATTTCTGTATCATCATTTGAGAGAATTAGTGTGCAACTTCACAGGCCCAAGGTTCTCAAGAGATTTATGACGCCTGTCTCGTCCATCCCACCACCGTCGGGATCCACAGCCTCAATACACCGTGCAATTGCAATTATCTCTGGCACATCCTTCGCACTTACCCACACTCGTCCGTTCACTCCCACCGCAGCTTCGAGAGGAAATCGTGCACCAAGCAATGGTAGTAGGAAGTGTTTGGAATCTAGCAACCTTTGAGGACGGTGTTATTATAATGCAGCGACCAAGGATTTGGCCATGGACATACTGTCTGCACATCGCCAGGCTGCAGCGGACCATGAATCCGCCTTTTAGCTCTCCAAATCCTTCCGATTTATGCGTCTGGGCATCGAAACATTCGAGCTCAGGTTCCATGTCTTTGTGAGCTAATGAAATACGCGCGTAGACAAGATTGCCGATCTACATGACATCCCTGAATATGCAGAATAACGGGGAAAAAAGAACGACCATACCCTGAGATTAGGTTTATTTCTTTTGGTGGCACCCTCAAATGCCAGTCCATCCAGCGAAGCCCCCTGCGCCGACCCAATGTCAACGCGAAATCCGTCCCCAGCCTTTTGGATGATAACACCTATTACCGATTCCTGTGGGGCAGGGACATACTATAGGCCACTGAGCGCGATTCACCTGGAAGAAAAAATGCGCGCTAACCCGTCTTGAATTATTTTCTATCCACCATTTGCTACCATTTGCCGAATGATTCAAAGTCCCAGCACGAGTCGCGATTATTGGCGCAGAGCTCGATGTGCCTCCATTAGAAGTTCCAGTAGCTTGCAGCAATCCTGGGCCTAATTTCAGATTTACATGTTGAGCGGGGATGTGTTGGCCAGGAAGAACGGTAGACATGATCATTTATGGTCACGGTTGGGATTAGATCTTGAATTTACGTTTTCTTACAACCACACTTCTCATGTCAACAGCCTTGCTCAATGACTTTCCCGAACTCGCTGATCTATCGTAAGGGTCCTACAATGCATTCAAAACCCAAGGATTCATGCTACAATTCTGTGACTCTGCAGACGAGAGGATCTCGAGGACTTGTTGACTGATCCCGTTTACTTTCAGGCTATCTTCCATTCCCTACCTCGAGTCAAGGCGATGTATCAATCGCAGGCAGAGTTAGGGATGGCTAATGAGTCTATTGCGAGTACGTTCTGGGTCACTTGCGATTTACAGGTCTCTCTCATTTCATCAAGGCCATAACCTCGCTCTCCAAGAACCGCTGTATAAATTGCGTGCAGAGACTCAGGAGGCTTTTGACGATGCAAAGAATTTAGAGGCTCGATGGAAAGATGTAGAGAGGGAGCAACGAGAGGTCTACCAGGTTCTTTGCGTTTCATCCGCAGTAGCCTTCATCATCTTATATCACCTCATTCAAGCGCTTCAGCCCCCAATTCCTCCTCATGCGCCTCAAGCATAGCAAGACGACACAAGACGACGCGTCGGAAGCCCTTGCTTCAGCTTTTGTCCAGCAATCATCTTCGTCTTCGGGGCCAACTTATGGGTCAGGCACGGGTACACCAAATGGCGGAAAGGAAATCGACGAGTTTGTCAAGGAGTTCAAGGATCTACGAAAGACCTATCATAAGCGAGTTATGTGGGAGGACCGGTGGTCTTCAGGACTGGTCAATTGGAGGGACGACTAGATGAAATGTACACAGTGAGTCTATAGCTGGTATTACCACTCAGGCGGCGCTCATGGTACTCTGAAGCTACATGTATTTTTAGCAAGGAATATATCACGCTTCTATTTGCACGTTCAGTTCTCGCGCCCTTACGTTGATGTCTTGAGGGTTCCGCACACCTGATAAGGGACTTACCAGGACTCTACCTGCCTACAAGGGTCCCGCGCCGACCTAAAGTTCATTCCGACACGCATGGGAGTACCACAGCTCTCACCCAAATTCCAACAATCTGGAAGCCTGCGCCGATATCCATATCGTTCAGTGCGTTTCCCAAAGACTTTTCGAGGCTATCCGCGTTGTTCGACATGGATTTTTCTCCCATTCCACCGGGCTGAAGAGCTATATACCGTAAGCAACTAACTATACAAGACATGTTCATGCTACGACAGGCTACTACGACGCAGCTTTGCATGTGTTTGAAAGGGGTATATGCTTTGCTTGATACACCAAGGCCTCGTCTACACGTTGGTGTTTCATCCCATAATCATCAGTCTTCTGTGCCTTGCCACGAGGCTACGAACCAGGCAGCGCCACTGACTGCTATCATCTGCTATCTATAAGGCCAAATCGCCATTCCACCCTTGGAATCGTTGCACTCCGATGGCCATAGTCTTCAGTCTGTTTCTTCATTTGATGTTTGGGCTATCGTCTGTATCTGCCTCCACACCTGTGATCATCAACCCTGCCAAAGGCTCCGTTATCGCCCCGAATACATTCTTCAACTTTAACTACCACTCCATCGCTGACTACGGGACCTCAAGCTACAATTTCACCGTCTGGTTGTTCACTTCCCCTCCCAGGTACATTACCCTGGATGTTCAAACCGCCAATTTGACCGGCCCTCCCTTGTAGGTTCTTTGAGCCCTCGGAGAACTTTGCGACTGGTTATCATTTGGGACGATTTTCCCAGCCGAATTTTCCTGGTGGGTGCCATTGTTGACCCATGCTGTCGCCAGTAATTCTAAATCGGTTCAGGAAACATGCATCCCCACAATCTTCCACCCACCAGATTCCAGATGCCTGATTTCTCGAAGCTTGGTGGAGGATATGGGGTCGGATCACCCGCAAGCCATGCAACATTCTATTTTGCTGTCATCGAGGAATACGGAGATGGGGCGGTGAGCGTTTATTTCTCCTGGTCTGTTCATCGAAGACTAAGCCAAATCGCGGACAATGCAGCCATCGATCGGGTATAGAATGAGTCTTAGTGTTAACGAGATCATATACAACAGTACCCATCATTGAACCAGCTGCTTACAATGTAGATATCACCTTGATCTCACCTTACAGCAGTGTTCTCCTTAAGGGTAAGGCCTTAAAACTTTAAGCCTTAAACAAGGCCTTAAATAAGGCCTTAAAGATTTTCGGCCGAGCATCCAAGCCCAGTGAGAATCCCGTATGCCCAGATATGCCCCAAACTGCCACAAACTGCCCCTTGTCTGCTCGGCAGAAACTGGCAGCCCTGGGCCTAAAAATGAGCCTATGGCAGATGGATTTTTGAGCTCATTCTGCTCAGTTCTGCTCCATTCTGCCGAAGGTGCGCGCATATGCCCATTTGGGGCGGTTACTGCCTGGCAGGCTGCCCCTCTGCCGCTCCTGCTTTTTTTGGGATAAATGCGCATATATTCATCCTACTCTACGTCTACATGGTATAGAAGATAGGAAACTACGGGCCGCCGGATCCGTCTGTCGTACGACAAGAGCCCGCTCGGTGTGCGCACGCCGACGAGTGCGGGGAGCAACACCAGCAGGCCGTCGTCGCAATAGCACCACTTTGGTGCCACAGACACGGTGTTCCACCCGCAGCTGACGTTGCCGCTGCTGGAGGCGGGGCACCCTCCCGCCGTCCTTCTTCAGCTCTGCTTGGTCGGGCTCGTCCACGGGCAACACTGCACGAGGTGAGCGTGGCGTGGGACGCGGGTGGGAACAGGAGGGCAGTGTCGGCGCAGGAAAAGTCTGAGAGCCCGGGCTCAGTAAACATAACCGCACATATAATAAACACACCTCGAGTGTGCTTGCCCTCCATCCCATCAACGTACGTAGATCGCAAGCTGGTTTGTCGAGACGGTCCAAAAAGGTGTCGACTAGACCCTTTTTAAAAAATTTCAGGCGCGACAATGGGGAAAATTGTGCATATATGCAGTTAATTACCATCGGAGACGGAGAGATTTGGTGAGACGACATAATCTTGGAATTTAAAAAAACGCACCGAAATCTTGTGATATCTGCAATCCGTTGCAGACGGGAAAGGAGAGGATGGGGATACGATTCTGATCGAGGTAAGGGCAAACTGCTGGAATGTAAGAATGTAAATAATACACGTACAGACGAAACGTACCTGTCCTACCATTTCCAGACACGCCGACTGAAAAACTGTGCATATATGCGGTTAATTTGGCCACCGGGGTCATGAAACACGTACCTGGGATGTATCCACAACATCAGGCCGATTTGGGCACGAAAACACACAGTCAGCGTCCGTCGCGTCAGTTCTCGAGGTTATCTTGCTTTCGACGCGTTCGTCTGTAGCTGGCTGGGGGGAGAGCATCGGACCCAGAAGCGCCAAATTAGCTTGAGGTAGAG
Source organism: Mycena sp. CBHHK59/15 (assembly GCA_029204085.1). NCBI lineage: Eukaryota > Fungi > Basidiomycota > Agaricomycetes > Agaricales > Mycenaceae > Mycena > Mycena sp. CBHHK59/15. The sequence continues at coordinate 135,511 of JARGXW010000255.1, read as the reverse complement.
AACCGACCAGGTCGACGGAGAGAGGGGACAGCGGAGAAAGCGGGAAGGGAGATGGTAGTGGGAGGCAAGGAGTGTTTAAAACTCCGACCGGGATTCCCGCGCTCAAGTTAGCTGTGCCGGCCCGTGGACTTGGCAAATTCAACACTGCTGGGTGGAAGGCATGGTGCTAATTAGTTCATTTTATTACTGGCGCGGGTGGTGGCACTTTTTTTGAGTTCTCAAAATTTCAAACTCTATTTTGATCATTTTTCAAAATCCCCGAGTTGTTGGCAGATTTCGGCAGAAGTGAGCCAAGTCGGGCAGTTTGTGGCGGTTTGGGGCATATCTGGGCATACGGGATTCTCACTGGGATCCAAGCCTTATCAAGGCCTTAAATCTGCACGTGCTCGTAGATTATGTAATTTTTCTCCTCGACGTCGACGACAACACCAGCCATGGCATAGACCCCGCTCAAGGAATATTTCTGGCGTGGAGAGAAGCAGAACTCGTCCATGTATCACACATACTGCAAAGCCTGTGTGGCACATCATCTCGACGGTGCCAGAACGACGACTGCCGACCTCACCCAAAGCTCGGAAGAATTTAAAGAACAGAGCAGGCAGAAGCAATGGATGGTGGAGACGAGAGTGATAATGACCTCACTTCTCGTCTGCCTAACCGTCTCCCGGTGTGGAAGCAGATGACACTGGCGGTTTTATTCAGAGGGGCGGAGAAGCCTCGTGCACGGAAGCCGGCGGCACGGGCGATGGAGCAGGAGGAGCTGTTGATGCAGGCATTGGCAGAGGTGGAGGAGAATGGGGTCCCGGATGATGGCGCCATAGAGATTGATTCAGGCGATGAGTTCCAGCCGTAATGTACTGGGATTTCGGCTATGCGTATGAGCGTGGGAAAATATATTTAAGGCCTTGAATTGCCCTTACGTTTAAGGCCTTACCCTTATTAAGGCCTTAAAGGTTTTCAAACCTCGATTTAAGGCCTTATGGGCGAACACTGCCTTACAGCTGTTTCCGAAATCCTTGAGACGACGTCAAATTTTTTGCTCTCACTCAACTTTTGATGAAATGATAGCGATTACCGGTTTTAGCTCGGCGGCCTTTCCCATTGATCCGCGAGCAGACTTTCTACTTACATTTCGGACCTCTTTGCGGAACAGCAAATGCCCGAACGGAATGTCCGTCGTCTAATTCGAGCAACTATTCTGTGTGGAAATAGGCTCTGACAATTCCATCAACTAGAAATTGCTTGCCGTCTTCTCGGCTTGGCGCGTTCGGCAGAGCTCGGCTAACCAAAACGGGTACTCCATCAAAAGTTGAGCAGGTGCAAAAAAGTTTTGATTCGTCTCAAGGATTTCGGAAACAGCTGTGAAAGATTGCAATAGAAAGTCCTGATGCTCACGGACATATACTGTACCCTTATGACTGAAACGTAACGCGTAACGGGGGGGTCGTTTCTCGCCGTCACGCATAACGAGGTCCCGTTTCAGCTAAATTTCCGTTACACCTACCAATTTTTTCTAAAATCATCGAAAAAAAGGGTTGAAAAATCGACCTCGTTTCAAGTTTTTTCAACGGTCACGCATAACGCAACCACCGTTTCTCGTTTCAACCCTAGTCACGGTCTGAAAGCCGTTTCAGTCATACATATTGGTACATTATGCATATGTCTATTACCTCGAAGAGAGGAAATGCGATTCCCTGGCCAGGAAAAGCAGCTGGTACGTAATATATGGCGTGAAGGACTCGCTTGGAGAGCCATGTCGCGATCTTGTTTTCATCATTTGGCGCATTGCACGCTGATCTTTGAATATCATCGGGGAGAACAACAACGAAAGAGAAAGAGTTGGACCTGAGCCAAATTTGTCCAATGAATATATATATATTCAAGACCAGGGTCCGGTCAAAGCTAGCGTCGTTTAAAACAAGTTCGACTTCGGCCAGCCGGCCCGACTCCGATGTTCCCAGACGTCACTCGTCACGGTCATTCCACTTTTGACATGAACCACTCGCGCGGACAGTCGCCGTCGCAGAACCCAGCCTCGTCCTCCAAGTATCACCACCCGTATTTCACCCCAGCTGAAGTCGAATATCTGTCCGAAAAACAACGCGGAAAGCTTTCCGTAACTCAAGAGGAACGCGTCAGGCAAAATGCCTGTGCTTTCCTCGAAGCGCTAGGTGCACGCGTCGGATTGTAAGCGCATGATCATGGACACGTTTGCATGTAGACTAATGGTCAAGAAAGTCCCAGGAGAACGATTGCGACCGCACAAAACTTATATCACCGCTTTCACCTTTTCTTCCCTCGCAAGGACTTCAATTATGTTGTATGTCCTCTTTCTCCCTTCCTATCCCTGCTATCTTCTTATTATACTCGCAGGACGTATCGCTTGCATCCCTTTATGTGTCCACGAAAATGCACGACACCCTGAAGAAGCCGCGCGAATTGCTTGCAGTGTCATATGCCATCCGCTTTCCCGAGCTCGTTGCCAAGTCGAAGCACCCTGGGGGAGAGATCGATGTTGATACCATGGACCAGCAGGTGTGACATTTTCCTCGATGACAGTGAATTCGGGGGCTGAGGCTGCCAGCGTAGGTTGTGGAGCGTGATCGCCAGCGATTGCTGGCAATCGAAAGACTGCTCCTCGAGACGATTTGTTTCAACTTTACCTCTCGGATGCCCTTTCCCTATGTGATAAAACTTGGGAAAGCATTCCAAGGTATGGTATTTCTCTTTTCCTTGTGCATGTTTCTGACGCCGATCAATCAGCGAGCAAGAAACTGACGAAACTCGCATGGCGGCTTGCAATCGACTGGTGACCCATTATCCTTCTGCTGCGAGAAAAGCCTGCTAAACTCTGTTGCAGTCACCGAACCCTCGTCCCGATACAATACCCGCCTCATATCGTGGCACTAGCCAGCCTTTACGTTGCCGCCCTTTTGTCTTCGTTTGAGCAGCCGATATCCCAAGAACAGGCGGGATGTCGCAGCAGCCATGACATTGCAAAAATGCTTGGTAACAACGGGGACTGGGAACATAAATACCAAGCACAAGTAGACGACCTCGAAGGTATGGCTGCGGCGTCCTTTGGCTTTCCCTTGGCTCAGACGCAACCTCTAGGGATCGCGCATACGGTAATCGACCTGCTCATTCAAGGCGCACAAAGCCAGACCCTCAACACTTCGCCCCGAACACCATCCTCACCCTCACCTCACCCATCCCCTCGAACACCACATCCCATGGTTGAACCCCAGCTTCCCTCCATTCCTTACAACGCGGATCAACTCATCAGACTCAAGATTGTCATGCGCCAGACCGAACATCCTCAGCGAGCGCGCCAGCCATTAGGAAATGCCGATCCTAGTGCTCTTTACAGTGGTGAGGATGTCGCCCTCTTGGGGCGCAATGAGGGCACTGTCCGTTTTCTCTTTGGTCCCCCAGGCGTTTTGGGACATGAAATTTAGTTGGGGCTAAAATGTATTGATCCTCCATTAGTAGTAATACTAGTCTAGACACCTCCACTTGTAAATTATATGTGCATTACCGTTGTCTCCTGAGTCCCTGGAGTACCCGTAGGGTAATCCTTGCGGGGCTTATCATAGGCATGATAACCATACAACCTCCGAGGCCTCTGACATGCCATGAATTAACTTGACACAGAAAGGTCAGCGCAGATGGGTGAATGGGCGAGAAATTGCATACCCATGAGTTGAGCGGCGATGAACATAATAAAATAGACCCAGAGCCTACCCAACCGCCCACCCACTCTTTTGCCCGTTACCTGCCGCCATAGACGCTCTCCGATCAGGATCGGCCCCTGCGCCGCAAAGAACAACGTGACAATATGGTCGAACCCGCGCCCCATGGCGTATATTGAAACCTCGTGATATAGGCCCGACGCAATGAACGTCCCGAGCAGCATTCCGAGGTCCCCACCGATCCACCGCCCGGGGAAGCCGCCAAATACCAAGAATGTGTGCCGTAGCAGCTGGTGCCAGCTCTTCGCCCACAGTTCGTGCATGGAGGACGCACGCCATGGGTGATCCGTGATTGGCGGCCATGAGGTGGGGGCGCTGTCCAGCAGGCCGACGGCGGCGAGCGTGATAAGATCGTAAATCATACCGAAGCCCGCAAGCAGAGCGTTCCCCGTAAGCATGTGGATCGTCGTAGAGACGACATATCGCGGAACGGGAGGCAATTCGGCGTAGAACATGGACCCGCCGTTCGGTACACCGACACCTGGGAAGATCTTGATGCACGACTCCAATAAATCTAGGAGAAGAAAGTTCTTGATGAAGGATATCCATGTTGCGCGGAGGAAGGCGCGGCGCTCCAACGGTCTTGTTGGCTTGGGGATGTAGGTCCCCTGCCCAAATTTCCACCGAAGGCCTCGCATGGTGTGTATGAGCTCAAATGAATCGTACAACCAAGGAGGCAGGTAGGGATGCTGTTGCGTCTCAGGCAGTTCTGCGTGCCCGTTGGCAGGCTCCTTAGCCACCTCTTTACCTTTCAACCGACCTGGTTGACTTTCGCCGACCTTGAGCATGCCTTCCTTGGTAAATGTATACTCCAACGCCTTGCCGATGACCACTTCGGCCAGAAGGGCTTGGCCTAATAAAATACCGGTTGGATTGTGAAGCGCAGATCTAGAAGATATATCACTGACCCCAATTATAGACATTGAGTTCTATTGGGATATGATGAGTTCTACCAATGTAAAGTGACCCGAATATTATACGCGCCTGGTATTGTCCACACATAGCGAAACCCCGCGGTCAACGCAGAGGCGATAACAGTGGGGAGTAACAAGAGCCGGATATAGTACGTGCCTGGCCTGCGAGCGAGGTATGCCAGGAAGACAAACGGAAGGTAAGATGCTAGGACTGTTGGGGCCGTAGACCAAGTAAGCGGTATCCGGTGTCTAGGCTCTGGGACAAAGGTGCGAAAGGCACGTGTCGCGCCGATAGAGATTCTGCGAGTAAATTGGTGTTGGAGGTCAGAGCGTTGCGGCAATTGCAAGATGAGAACCGACTCTTGGTATACCTTCATGGTTGGGGTTTGGTTTGGGTCAAAGCTGTCTGTCAATACTATGACGTACGCTGTATGACGTGATCACATTCACTTCTGCACGTAACGGACCACGTTGCAGCCCAATTGCAGCCTGGCCGCCGCTGGCAGCGACGTTCATGCCTCGAAATATATTGTATAAAAAAATGGACGCGATAGCTAGAGGATCAGGTAGACATCTAATTCCGCTATGCTGCGACTTCGTTTCGTAGATCCCACCAGTTCGCTACTACTTATCTGTCATAATTACCGGCCACGATGATAACAGGCCACTCTTTATTCACAAAGACCCCAAGAGCGCAAGATGGCATATACAATATTTACCGTTTCCAATTTGCCGCTTTTTTAGTCAGGTATATACAGCTGAATACCTTGACCTGTGCCCTGATCCAAGGAATAGAGCCCGCCTCAATCTGAGGGCAGCCGTCAACTTTCAAACTCCTGATTCGTGCAACAACAGGCGAGTCAACGACGTCAGTTGATACCTCGCAGTTCCTGAATTTGAGTAATCGGACAATTGGCCCAGTTCTTACGTCGGGGCAATGCGACAGATTTATGGCGCTCAATAACGGGCAGAGGGGAGCCATTGCTGACGGCGTGCTGGAAGATTCAACGGGGGATTGCGAACAACGAGCTGCTAAAGCCTCGATGACAAGATTGGACGTTCCATCGAGGCGTACTAGTTCAAGTGTTTTGAGGGTGGGTGTGAGGTCGAGGAATTCGAGGAGCTGGGAAGAGGGAACGATGCAACAGTGTATACTGAGCTGCGTCAAGGGTGGCCGCCTCTCGATTAACGGCGTCAATCTGACCCCTCGAATTCGCACTAATTGCAGTGTATGCAAGCAAGGCATGGTCGCAATATCGAAAAAATGCGACGCCCAATCCATGCCTCCGAGGCAAAGGAAGCGAAGATGGGATAGAGTCAGCGGTGTCGGAAGTGGCGGAGATAATCGTTCAAATGACTCGAGATCTAGGACAAGTTGCTCGAGCGTCGGATTTGACTCCAAAATGTCCCTCAGTTCGTTAAGGCGTAGGAATTCACGAGGATTGTTGCGGATCACCAGCGATGTGAGGTTCCGATGATGAACGGACAGTATATGCCAAGAAAACGGGGCGCCGTTCAGATTTAATCTTCGGGTATGTGTATCCGGAATGGAAAGCAGTAGGTCGCAGTTCACCGTGTGAAACGTAGCGTTCACTTCCAACTCCTCGAGCTCCGACAGTAGATGGAGCTTAGGGTTTCCCCCAACATATTCGGCAATGTCGTGATCTTCTAGCTTGCAAATTCGCAAGTGGTTCCAAAGTAGACCGTGGAAGTTAACAGGTGCGTGGGCAAGGGAAGATCGCAGGGAGAGCTCGCGGATTCTACCTCTTGAGCGTTCGATCCATCTCTGTGCATGTCGAGCGGGATGTCGGTTGGTCAACACAAGGGTGGACCATAGGCTCGCAGTGTTCAGTGCAATATCGCGCCAATGCTTGGAGACACCAGCGATGACGAGGATTCGACTCCAATCAGAGGAAATAACCATTTCGAAAATGACAGTGATGATTTCGACGGGAAGTTTGCCGAAATGATATACGCATCGGCGACGATGCTCCAACACCTCATCCTTCAATTCGTTCAACTTCCGACGCCGTTTCGCGTCATTTGAGTCCAAGCGGCACAGTGCCATGTCTGCCATCGCTGTGGCTTCGTTGAGCCTGCCAACTCCGACAAACAATCTCGCAGCTCGTGCATAACCCTGCCAGTGGTCGGGGGCGAGCTTGACAACCTTCCTCACGTCCTGAAGTGCCTCCTTGAGCTTTCCCTGTCGTTCGTATGCTGCGGCGCGAGAACTATATATGACGTGTTCGCAGTTGCCACCACTGGTTGAAAGTGCCTGACCGAAGGGATTAAGCGTTATTACTTACGATGCAACTTGGCCAGGATGAGCATACCTGAGTCAGGTCTTTCAACGCGTCTTCTAACCGATTGGATTTCAGGTGGAGAACTCCCTTCTTGTAATGATCTGTCCACGACATAGAGAGATGGACTCAAGTTGGCAAGAAAAGCGCGTTCTTTGGCAACAGCTTTCGGAACAAACACCACAGCCCCATCACGTACAAAGTAGTAGCTTGAGCTTGAACAGCGAAGCCTCATCTTCATTCCTCCCAAGCATCCTTGTCATCCGAGAATCTATTTAGACATTTTCAGTATCTTGAATATCGAGTCATCAAGCTGAGGTTTCCGGGGGCGTCCTTTGTTCCGTTCTAGAAGTTTCTAGCCATCGACTACTATATTCAGTCCCTTGACAGCTCTCTCATCTACTACCAACATCTAACATTATGCCTCTGAACTACTCGAAGTGGGATCAATTGGAGGTACCCTTTGTTCACGGGCCACTAACAACTGCTTTCAAATTGACGATGATTCCTCTAGCTTTCGGATGATTCTGACATCGAGGGCCACCCGAATGTCGACAAGCCCTCCCTGATTCGGTAAGTTCAGTCGAAGCCCGAGTCTCCTCTTGATTCAACCTCTTCTCAGCTGGAAACAACGCGACATACATGAAAAGCGTGAACAGCGTAAAGCTAAGATCGAGCATCTTCGTGCCCAAAACGCCTGCAACAATGTCCTATATCCCCGAATCCAATCCATTCATTCAACGCTCTCTTCGCCTGACTCGGACAAACCACGAACAGTGTATTTCAATTCGTTGGTGGAACAATTAGAGAAGAACCCATCCAAGGATTGCCCTCCTAGAAACGATCCCACAGACCTCAAACAGACGTACGATGGGATGCTTCTTTCCCTGCTCCACCAAGTCGGCGAGGCCGCCAAAGTCGCTGTTAAGGAAGCGGGTGTTGCAGATGACCAGCGGGAACAATGGATATCAAAGGCTCTCGCGGATGGAATGGCAGAGCACGTCGTCAAACTGAAGGAGACCATCGACTCTGACTCGAAGACCTTGGAGGAAGAGGAGAAGGAGCAGAAGAAACATATTACCAGCGAAGATATGCATGATGGCTTCGCGAACACGGTGGGATTCTTGTCAATTTTATTACCCTCGCTGCCATCTCACCCCGATCTTCCAGTATGTTCCGCCAAAGCCTGAACCCGCGCCGCTCCCCATTGCTGCCAAACTCGATAAGCCCAAGACAAAGACCAAGACGACTACCACCGAAATCGAGGTCCTAAACCCTCAGAGTGTTCCTCGAGAAGGAGACACTGATGAGGAAGATCTTGACGATGACATTGCGAATCTTACGCCTTCTCTCGAGGCGTTTTCTCGTATCCCGTTGAAAGGATTCGAACAGTCCTTCCGGTTCATTCAGGAGCATCGGGACGTCGTAGTTCCTGGTGCTTCGGACTCCCTTCTTGGTGCCGCGTTCAAGGCGCAATACGATAACAAGTCTGCTTACTCTAAGCAATGTGTCCACCAAAGTTTGCTCCTCCAATACGGTGACAAATTGGGAGTAGATGGTCTTGGTGTCTTCTTCAAGAAGTGAGTGACGATGCCACATACCGCTGTGCCTATGGATCGATCTGTTATTTAGGATGATCGCTGGTGACAAGCGTGCCGAGGCTGTCTTCATGGATGACGTCGAAAAGACGTACGCCCACCTCGCGGACCGTGTCAAGCGCTCCCAAGAAGAGGCGAAGCAGGGTGGCCGCGAAACCATCATGTTGGCATCCGAAAATGAGGGCGACATCACCTTCAATGTCCCCAGCGGTCCCCCTCCGGAGGAACTTGTTTTGGGCGAAGGAATGGAGGACATGGATATCGACGAAGTGCGGAAAGCGCTGCAGTTCCGCTGGGATGTGTTCCAAGGACTTCCTGAGAAGCTGCAGACCGCTCTCCAAACCGAGCAGTTGACGGAGGTGAACAAGGTGCTCGGCGATATGGACGTTGAAACCGCCGAGGAAATTCTCCAGAGGCTTGATATAGCCGGAATCATTCCCTTCTCGGAGAGTGGCGTTCGCGACGAGACGCCAGCTGGCAGGGCAGCTGCGGGTTTGCCGCCAGACTCCGAGTAGAGGGAGACTAATTCTGGACGTTAGCTGTTGTATTCGCTACTTTTGTTGCAATGCTTTCTTGAATGTACTCTACGTAATCGAGCACCTCTGTGCAAACTTCGCATCATCTTCAGAGGGCCAGTGCCGTACCTTGGAACACGGTCTGGGACTTCCACTGGCAGTGGAACCAAGGACATCTTCACACAGTTTCACATCGGACACAAATTTGGGGAATGCCGAACATGATGGTATTTTATCGTTATTACCTACGAAGAGCCATCTCCTCCACCTTGCGCCGCTGTCCTCGCAACACTGAGAGCTGATTGAAAGACGACGAGGTGTGATAGCGGCGTTCTTGGCTCGTCTTCACAGCGTCCCGAAGCATCTCTGAGAATCGCTCCTTCCCAAACCCGACACCCTGAGGAAACCTCACTCTCGAAAAGAGAGCAGGCCAAGTGTTGATCCTGTAGATCTCCTTCACCTCCTCGACCATCCTCTCGGGAATTTCCTTCTCAGGAAAGCCGTAATTGTCGTCCAGGCGCGCGATGCTGGAGCCGTACGCCTTGAAGAAAAGATCGAGGAAGGTGATTTGGAACATGATAAGACGAAGACTGGTCTTGGACCTGAAGAATGTCTCAGCGAGCCGATAATCGCTCGGGCCTTGTTCCAAGACCTCGAGATGGGGGGCGTCCTTAAGCACCCACCGCACGTTCCGCACGATAGCCTCTTCCAGAAAAGGCCCCGCAAGGCGCGCCCAGGTGACGGGCGGGCCGTTCCCCACCGGCGGGCGCGAGATGACCAGCATGATGAGGATGATGAGCTCGCCGAGGTCAGGGACGTGCGTTTTGACCCTGAACTCCTTCTTGTCGATGAAGCGCCGCAGGCGATCCGTCGCGTCATGTAGGATCTGTGGGGTCGTCCGACCGAGGCAGATCAGGAGATGGAACAGATGGCAGTAGGAGACGACGGCTTTTTCGGACGCGTGGAGGAACGACTTCTTCGAGTTGCTGGGGGCGTTCAAGACATCATCGCAGCTCTTCATGAGGGCAACTACGATGTTCGTCATCATCCTGTAGATGACCCCGACTGTCTCCTGGCGCTTTGGCGGCCCAGCCGAGCGCCGCCTCGGATTCCGGCTCATCTGATTTTCGGCTTTCTGAACCTCCGTGTCGATTTCGGTTAGTCTGCTCCAGATGCGAGATTGAACGCGCTCAAAGTGCGGACGGGAGAATGCGAGGGGGAGGAAATAGGTGAAATCACGCTTCTCAATGCTCTGGCGGACATTGAAGTCGACAAATGCCCGCTCGCTGAGCCAGTCGAAGTCCGAGGACAGGGTGCGTGAGCGGAAGTCCATTTCGATGCCGATGCCGAGGACCGAGTTGGAGAGAGGTGTGCGTAGGAAGAAGCAGCGGAGCTCACGCTGAAGAAGCACATGCATCGAATGAACAATGTCGTGCATGCGCGGGTAGGCTCTGGAGAAGGAGAGCACGGACTCGGACGGAAGGTGGGAAGCGAGCGTGAAGAGGACGTCGTCGTTGAGCAAGCCTAGCTGACAGGTCGCCGGTGGCGCCAAGAGGATAGACGACTCGTTGACGTCCATCGCGCCGTCCACGGCGGAGCTGCAATGAGGGACGGCTGCAGAGCCATACGGACACCGTTGGCATTTCCAGCAACGGATATCATCGAGCGTGGAGGTCCATCGAGGATTCCTCTCTTCGATTCTAAACAGCCGGGTCGGACGAGACCGAGAAGACTTGGTCGCTTGAATCTTGACCACGGCACCCTCAGACTTCACCATACTCACAACGATGACTGGACTCGGATCCCTCTCCCAGTCGCGTTTGAGTTCGCGCTGGGGTGGGGCTGCACCGGCCACATTTCGAGAGGTAGGGTGGCGGCTCAGATCCGACTCCAGGACGTATCGCACGATGAAGGAGTCGCCAATGTCCACAGTATACCCGTAGTCCTGATCGACCTGTAGCAGAGCAATAGATAAGTCAACTGCGTCTCGATGAGGATGATTTTAAAACCTTAGACGAGCTGAAGAAGGTGAGGAACTGTAGGAATAGGCCTCGCAGCGTCAACGCCGGAGTGTACCCGCCTGTGTACCCATCGCTTCGTTCGATTTGGTCCTTCTCCTTCAGCAAGTCACAGCAGATGTAATTGCCAAATAGATTGGGGTGGTCGATCCCGTACACACTACTAGCGACTCGAGGGGGAGAGGCAGGCTGTCACAAGTCACTCGTTAATTTGGCTGTGCGTGAGCGAGACTAGAATGACTGACCCAACTTTCCGGGAGCTCCACGTCGAAGTGCAGGGACCTGAATTGATATATGAGAGTGAGAAACAAAATTCCTGTGTAGGAGAACGCACAGATTTTTCCAAGGGCCACTGGGAGGCGTGAGGACAAGACAAAACTTACGCACGTTGGCGTCATCAGTGAAGATGGCCACCCCGGGATACGGGGAGTCGCGCAGCTCGGCAAGGTCCTGATACAGCCGCGAGAGAAGGGAAGAGGGAGCCATGAGTCTTTTCACAGGGGATGCCCCTTTGTTATATAAAGCTGTCAGAGTCGCAATGACTGGGCCCTCGGTTGCGCGCGGAAGCGGTTTGACTCATGTCAAGTTAAAGAATTGAGCGCCCATTGACGGTCGATCCATGTTGGCGCTGACTCCCGAGAAAAAGAAAAAGAATAGCTTCAGTAATAAGACAGTTCACAGGGGGTCTGAGCAGTTTGAGGAGAATCGAGATGATGTTCAGTATCTTGCTATTCTTTAGAAACGCAAGACTTGAATTGTGTGCGAGCAGCTACGAGCTGGGTAAGTATTCCAACTGCAGCTTGACTACAGCAGAGCATAAGACAAACAAGGTTCAAGATAAATTGTGGGAGAGAGGCCCACAGCCTCGAAAGTCAACAAGTGCAAATCCATGTCCCAATTGGGCACTAATCAAGCACGAATTCGTCCCTCATGTCGTCCACCGGCACCGTCGATTTCTCTTCCCTGAACAGCTCAACCTGCCGCATCCTCACCGTCTCCTCGTCTCTCGAGCGCGCCGTCGGCCTCGTCCACCGTACGCACGTCCCCTGATCGACGTACGCGTGCTGATGCTTGTCTAGGGATCCGTAACGTGCGCAAGTCGGGCGATGGCGAGGCCCCACCCACGCCCGCCGCCTCGACCTCGAACTCGGCGCCTGGGCCCGCGCTCGGGCAGAGCACGCAGATCCCCTGGACGCTGGCGAACAAGTACTACTCCGCGGATGTGCACTTTGCTGCGCACACCATCGCGGGGCTGAGCCCACACACGGTGCAGAACGTGCCCGCGCTGATATTTGTGTGGGCGAGGGGCGAGGTGTGTGGACTCCGATCACCGCGCGCGGGGCGGCATGCAGAGTGACAGCGGCGACCTCTAGGCATACAAGCATCATGTAGCGCGGCTTGCGGGGGACATGAGTGGGTATGAGCCCGAGGTGGCGCTGGCGGTGCGCGTCGCGCCGCTCGGGGACGTGATTGAGGATGGGGACGACGATGAGGAGGAGGAGGAGGCGGAGATGGACGAGTTTCTGTCATCGAATGGGTTCGAGTTTATCGACGCCTCAGAGGAACCGCTTTCCCCCGGTGAATCTGACGAGGAGCTCGGGTCGTTCTCGCAAGGTGCATCACCTCTATTACTAATTGTATTACTTCATTTAACAACAGAATGAACGTAGGCATCCCTGGTCTTCCTCGTGTACTGGACGCCCTCAGTACTATAATGTGGCCCTCTATGCAAGCACGTTCAAAGCCACATTCGTCTGGGAGGCCCAGAGCAGCTCGGCGTAACTTGGATTGGGTGCAGGACTCGCAGGATGACCTGTCGCCTCTGGGCGGCGTGGTGCGCGGCGGAAACAAGAAGCAGGAGGAGCTGGAAGCGCTGACGCGGTGGCTTGAAGAAGACGATGGCGCCGCGACACGCGAGGATCCCTGGCGGTCTGCGGCCAACTCGACGGTCTCGGCGTCACCCACTGAGATGTCCGGCACGGTCTTCGCGGATAGAGGGCAGGAGTTTGGATTCGATGACGACTTTACAGTATTCGTCTCCGCACCCGCTGCAGCGCCAGAGGACGTGGATGCCGAGGACGTGGACGATTCGCTGGACTCGCCAATACGGTTAGGCCCTCCTGGCGCCGGGCCGCTCTACCTTTCGCTGGGCTCGGCACTGGATCTGCACGAGGTGGACGAAGCCAAGGCGGAGCCGGTAGAGGGCGAGGACGAAGACCTGCCTACGGACGCGGAGATTGATGTGATGACCGCGCGGATATTCGGGGGGCCTATGCGGAGCAAGACGGCGCCTGAGTCGAAGCTGTACGCGCCCATCCCTGACGGGGTGCCGTTGGACGCCGAAGGAAGCGAAGAATACGACATGGCGCCATTCGATCTGTCGCGGGTGATGAGTGCGCTTGAGGGGATGAAGGCGGAGATTGCGAGCATGGAGGACGAGGGGGAGCGGCGGAAGGCGGCGGCCAAGGTTGCGCTGGGGCTGGTGTATGGGCTGGAGGCGGATGCGGGGGTAGATGAACTGTAATAGAGAGCTGGTGTATGCTTGTAGACTGGTTGTAGATTGTGTACGCGAGTGTGCGCGTCGGGTTGGCACGCGTCTGTTCACAAGCTGGTGAACGATCTCCGGGGCGAATATTGATCTGGCCCACACGACTCGGTGATTTCCGGGCTGCCACAAGAGTGTCACAAACTAGGCTCATGTCCCAGGACCCCTGATAATACCTTTCGAGGCCAGGGCCGGTGTCGGCCAAAATTTTGGAATTTTACGTCCAAAACCTAGGTCCTGAACGGCCAAAAATGAGGCTCCAGCGCGAGAATGCCAGGTACCTGTGTCGGCCAAAATCCTGGGGTCAAGGGCTGCAGAGGTGAACTTTCATGTATTTATGGCGTAACGGTAGTGTGGATTCCTCTTGTCCTTTTTCCGCGTCGCGACTGTCTTGTGTTCGGTCCCCGTCGCTCCTTTTTCTTTTTTGCTTTGGCGACCCATTTCTCCCAAAACGGAATATATTTGTCATGCGACGCTGTAGCCACACAAGTGTAATCATATTTTTTCATCACGATCGCCAAATCCCAGTCGCGCAATATCCACCTGCCCGCGTCGATGGCGGACCTAGACATCGATGAAGGCCCATTCATTCCAGCAGACTGGATTGCAAAAAGCAAGCTATATTCGGACGCACCTTTTGAGGTCATTGGCGCCAAAAATGCCGTATTCGAGCTTCCCGCGCAGGTTACAGAAATGATTCCTCCGAGGGTGATTTCGAGGACGATGGCGAGGATATTTAGTTGTAGCTCTTAGAAAAATTCGGAACAATCAAATTTGGATGCCCTCGGGGCCTGCGGACTCATATCTGGCGCCTGCAGCGGAAAAAAATGGGATTTTTGGTAGGCTACGTCCCGTTCGGCCAAAAATCCGCCCGAACTGGCTAAAACCTGTCGGCCAAAAATCAGCCGATCGGCCGATCTCGGGACCTGGCCTCGAAAGGTATTATCAGGGGTCCTCATGTCCCATGTACCCATGTCTATATAAGGACATCGGTCTGCACCCGTGTTTGATCCGTATCCGGACCGGTCAGCACGTGTCCCAAGCGTGACGCCAAGACGTGTCGCGTTACTGTGGGACTGGGCAGCGATGGACTTTTGATGGCCCGCTGACTCAGCGTACAGCCACCTCAAATCGCGCCGCTCCTTATTTCCTACTTCTTTTATGTTGCCTGGCTGCATTTAATGCGCAAGATCCATCCATTCAAGTTCCAATATTGTTTCATTGTATAAGACATATAGAAAGTACTAATAATTAATTTTATATGGACACATTAAATTTATTCTTCCATTTCGACATCCTCTTCAACCTCCCACTCCTCTATGATTGCCGGGACTAATGCTGGAACATCCCTATGTGCGCTAGGTGATGGATTAGAGTTTCCATTCAGCTGGTACCACCTGTAGGCTGTTCTGAGGGCCGCCAATTTTTCTGGTTTCCGTGCATATCTGCTGTTGGCCAACAGATCTGGTACACCACGAGCATGGTATGAGTTGAGTTGGCCATGAATTAATGGAATTGTCAGGGAGCCCATTTCTTCGAGGGAAACCAGCTCCCAATTCAAGTGCGCTCGGAGTTCCTCTGCCTCCTTCTGTATCTTTGCAAGCACCTTCTCTTTCTGCATCACTGCTGTTCTGATACGGAAATCAACAATCTCGCAACGTTTCTGGGCTTCCTGACCACTGGCATCGACTCGTCTGGCTTCATGCATGATGTAGGTGTGGTCTTCATCTGTCAAAACCGCATCCATGAAGTTCTGGGTATCGTTTTGTTGACACATCGCTTGTGCATTGTATTGATGCAGCATGAGCGATGGCTTGCCACGAACGGCGACACGGTATGCCCCGAGAGCTCCTTTGTTTGCATAGTTCGTTGATGGCATCCATGCTAGCTGTCGCTCTGTTGCCGTACATTCATCGATCACTCCAGAAGCGGACCCATGTAGTCAATGCACCATGGAAAAATGCGAGGGTAATTTCCTTGACATGGGGGAGTGTAGGAATGAGCTTGGAGACACATTCCATCGCTCTGGGATCGCTCCACGGTTGACCGTCAAGCGTGGCAGTTTGGTACGTGATATCAGTTCCAAAAATGATGTCGGGATCATCGAGAATAGACTGAATATGATTACGAAGCTCAATGTGCAGCGGCCCGAGGTCCAAGAGGTTGGTACTCTCCGTTCCTGGTCCACGGACTTGTCGTAAATATGGATGGGTAATCACAACCCGGTATATGACCATCACAACGAATTTGGTTTGGGTTGGGACATCCAGGAGTGCGTCCCGGAGGTTCTTCTCAATATTGGTAAGAGACAGGTTGTGTTTTGACCATTGAATGACCTCCATCATATCGAGATATTCCGAACGATAAGTGACAAGCTCTGCTGCAGCATCACCATGACTCCCAAAATGAGTGTTGTTTGTATCGGGGAATCTTGTGTGCTGTTGCCCTAGCTTCCGACTCATGAAGTCGATGTGACGATCAGCTTGTCCTTTCTTGTCATCTTTGTTATTGAATATTGCACCCGCAAGGGCACAGGCCTTGACCCCTCCACAAGTAGACACCTCAAAGGCTCGGAATTGATCGTCTGTGAGTGCAGCGTCCTTCAAAAATGCAGGGTCCAGCAGATTCCGAAGAATAGCTGCATTCTGCTTGTTCGCCAGGAGAACTGGACCAGGGACACCTAGCCTGTCCCATTCAAGCATCATCTCCGCATTACCTCCTTTAAAGCTGTTCAGATCTTTATGCATACAGCACCCCCCCCAAATGAACAGATCAAGTGTTCGACGGTCTTCGGGAGATAGCGCTTCGTACACTTCTTTTCCCAGGGCCTCCAAAATCTCTTTCATAAGCGCTGCATCTCGCTTTGTCTGTTCTGTTGCAGAGAGCGCATTCCAGGCTTCCTCACCTCCAGTGTCGGTGATTTTCTTTGCATTCCATGCTGCCAGGTAATGGACAAGCTCCATGTATGACTTTCCTGCCAGCGCCTGCTCTCCGAGATCCTGGATATTTGCCTCGTGTTTCTTGTCCTGCAGGCCTTTTGCAGCGCTCTTTTCATTGGCTGCATGGTCCCCATTCATTCCCTTCAATACCTTGAGAAAATCCCGAGGAGAATACCGACACTTGAGCTGTTCTGCCAGGGGGCTTCGATTGAAGACATCACTGCCCTCCTCCATCCGCGTGTTCCAGCTCTCGACAGACCCAGCACTGGTGTGATCTTTAGTCTTTTCGACTCCGATAAAGCGGACTTTCGGTGTCAATTCTGGGTCAATCTCAAGCTTCCCTGATGAGTAATCTGGCGCTCGATTTGCTATATGGGCGCCTTCGATATTGATGCCCCGATTTGATGTACTGTCCTGGCTAACTGTGGCTCCTACCGGCAACACGTAATAAGTCGACCAGTGGTTCTCTCCAACAGCAGGATCTTACATACCTTTGTTAAGTGACAGCTCATATATGACCTGTATATTTGCTGCCACACCTCCTTCTAAAATTGCACAGCTCACAGTTTGGCGACTCATCGACTGATTTATGTGGACACCAAAGATTTCCCCCACGCGGCCCATTAAATCCCCAACCTTCTCATGGGCACAACCACTGTCCACCATGATCTGCGCAAGCTTCCGTGCCTGCATTGTATATATTCCCTTCTCTGATAGAAGGTTTTGCCGATCACATCCAACGTCTACTCTCCAGAAAGGTCGATGGCCGAAGCCGAGGGATGTCCAGATGGTATTGAATGTGGGTGTAGAGCAAGTAGCCGTGCACGCCACAAAAGGAACTTCTTGTCCAGTGAAGTTTCGTAGTCGATGAAGCTCACGGTAAAGTGGGCGGAACTCCTCTCCCCACTCGTCGATGCAGTGCGCTTCGTCCACAATTAAGGCTTGCAGGTGGGCACGGAACTTCGCAGTCACCCAGAGTTTTGCGAACTGGTCGGACAGGGCCATCTCGGGGGAGACATACGTGACCTGGGCATGGTACTGGGCAGATTTCCAGACAGCAGGACCATTGTTGTCCTCATTTATAAGGATAGCATTGATTCTTTTCGCTGTTGCCTGCTTAACCTATTTTTTTTTTGGCCAGAAGTCAGCACCTTAAATGTTCCTCGCCCATGACAGGAATTAGAAGTGTACCTGATCTGCCTCCAATGCCATTAGAGGGCATACGACAATCGTGAGCTTTCTGGCACCCCCAAGAACAGCTACACCCTCGAAGATGAGACTTTTTCCATATCCTGTACCAGCAAGAAAAATGCTGTCGTAACCGCGCAGGATTCGCATGGTGAGGTGGATTTGCCAGTCGTCCGGTACGTAGGAGAGCTTGAGCCGTTTGATGAGCTCGCTTTGGGTTTCATCGAACGACGTTGTCCACGGCTTAATGCCTTGGAGTCGAGTAGAATGTGCGGCGTGGTGTTGGTGCGGAGTCCCAGGGGATCTAGGTGTGCCTCGAAGCAGCTGCCGAGACCTCCTCGGTGTTTGGGGATTTGGTATGGACATTCCGAGCAAGTGAATGAAGTCGAGTGGAAAGTGGTGGCAAGAGAAAATGAAGAAAATTTCCTGATTGGGCACGCGGTCTTGGCACGTCTATCGTACTCTCAATTTCTGAGACTTTCGACCGATGCTTAGTTGCAGATCGGCCTGTATCGTTCCCGCTAAAAGACTGTCTATTCAGATTTTTTTTAAAGGCTGGGGTTAAGACGTGGCATAACATTTTCTGAGGCAGCCAAAATTCTCGCAGCCTCAATTCAGTCATACAATGCTAAGAGTATGGACGCACATTTGCATATTCTGAGGCTGGCAAATAAAATTTAAGCTAATAATCTACTACTTATACCATAAGTTGCCAACGATTGACGCGGTTTCTGACGCGCTGAAACGCGCCTAACATCCTGCCGTTTTCGCGGTTTTTGAAACAAGCCCCTCCAGGAAAAGGCTTCTAAAGCACGTGTATATCATGTTTCTCTTTCCTCACGTGGGGCTTGATCCGAACCTAACTTGTCGGTAGGTTCGAGCAAGCCTGTCTCCGGTCCGGCGCACCGGACTATCTCGGAGAGAGGCTTGCCGCAAACTCGTGAAAAAAGGGGATTTGTTGGAAGTCAAATAGCTACAGCAGTTCTGAGCAGAATCGCTCAGTATAAAGAGCTAAAGCGCTTATTCGATTGAGTCCTTTAAATCTATCAACTCAGTTCTGACATTGGCGTCTCCAGACCGTTGTTAATCGGCGTTTTTTGGGAAGGGTCATTTCACAGAAATCAGCATCAAACAAAATATGTGTTCATTGTATTCCGTACGTTTTATGGGCTCTATGAAACCATGGAGTCTCTACAACAATATTATTCACCAAAACTTAAGCGATTCACGGGCTTTCTGGCTTAGAACACACACTTCTCTCTGAACATCCATTTTGGGAAAGTGACCCACGACACGATGAAATGGGTGAAAAGAATATTTAGCATGATGTTAGTGGTTTAAATCATGTGTGAGAGGGTTGAGACATGTTTTTGGTCCCAGTCGACATGGGAGGCGGACGGAGAGGCCGGGAGAGACACAATGCGATGCTGACAAATCATGCCCACAAACTGGTCTCTTTTTGTCCTGCTCTAGAAAGTTGATTCTGGGACCGTTTGATACACTTAAAAGGTGGAGACCTATCGTAATTGACGTCCCAACAATTCTGTCTTCTCAAAATTATTTTAGACTGTCAAATAACAATTTAATGCGGAAGTCTTTGTTCAGAATACGTTTTCTCCATAGCTACATCAACGTCCGAATAATAAGGCTCTCGGGCAGTAAAGGTCAAATCTGAGGAGGCTATCTTATGCGGATTGCTAATAAGAACAAATGATTCTAAGTGACCCAGAGATTTGACGCATTTTCTGTCGCAGGAGAACGCGCCGAACAGATCCCCATTTTTTCTGAGTTTGAGACAAGCCCCTTCTCAAAAGGCGCTGCGAAGCACGTGCTGGTCATGTGAGCTGAGAAGGCGGCTTGATCCGAACCTAACTTGTCGGAGCGAAGATCCGATGTGTCGTTTATTTTCACGTGACCGAATGATCGCTCGGGTGTTACCGGTTGTGTGGTGCTGTGTAAGCAAGATATAAATATCTTGAATTTCATTCGCTGGGTCCCATGTCCTTTCGGGGCTTTGGCTCCGGATGGACATGGGACTTGAAATCACTGATTTGCCAAAACGGGGCTTGGGATTCAAGATTAATCAAGTTGCCGCAAACGAAATACCGCACGCTACAGTGAGTTTCAAGCTCTGATTCCTCGTGTAAATAATCTATGTAGATCCCTAAATCTCTCTCTCTTTTTCTCTTTTTTTTCTCTTTTCAAAACTTGAAAAAACTTGAATTCCCTCGTCTCTCCACAGACATGGGACATGGGCCACAAACTATCTCTCTCTACCATCGGTCCTGCTGCCCATCTGTATGCTTGGGTTTACTCATTATTATCAGAATTTTCAAGATCGGCACGAGTCGGCGATATACACGAGGAGATTCCGGGGGCTGCCAAGAGAGATTCCGTTATTATTGGACAGAGGGGAATGTACAGAGTCGACGCAAGGAAGCGTGAGGATGCCAGAGGCAACGGAGCGGACAGCACGAATAAGTCCAGAGATAGAAATGTCAACAACAAACAGGGGCAGAAATGTCTGCTTACGCAAAAACGGATGACCAAAATGTGATCGTCCGCCTGCCCCTAGCTAGTACCCAAAAAATTGCCCGAGTACTGTCCTTGAGTGCTGAGTGGTGACTTTGAGAGAGCAATGCTTCACATTCTCCAACATTTGAGACACGTAGCCTCCCTTCCCACTTCCCCGGTTGGGGGGCGCCGCGATCAAATCTTCCCTTATGGTACCCCGTGAGAACAGGTCCGATATCCAGAGATCAATCGCCTCTTGCTTTGAGCAACGACCAGCAACGGGAAAAAAACAATTTCTCGAGAAATGAGGTCTACAGATAAGAGTACTTCGATATGAGGATGATATGCTTTATTTTTTTGTCGGGCCACCTCTTGGAGTTGGCAATTGACAATTGAATTTGATGTGAATTTTCTACGATTGATGGGCGCAGCTGTGCCTGGCGCGAAAAGGCTTCTCGCGAGTTTCTCGCGTGACTTGCACAAGCGGGCGGCTACTCTGATAGTACTCACCGGTACTCACTTAGCAGTACCTGACCACGACCAGCACACAGCGAGCATCTCCCAGACTCAATGGCCCTGACGCCTCGGTAGCCCTGGTCCTAGACTCTGACAGTTGCTATCCCATTCCTGCCTGACACGACACCATGGCTAATCGGCCCAAGCGGCCAGCCACAAGTCCGGGCCCACCCTCGTTGGCCCCCAGATGGCTTAGCGGGACAGTCAGTGATGATGGTGGACCCCTTGTCACCACGCCCACGCTCAAAAAACGACATTCTACCTATACTTTCACCCAGCCCGAGACCGCCGTCCTCCCCGTTGTCCCTCCTCGCCCACCGCGCAATCCTGCCCGCAAAGGATCTGGCGTCCCCGAAAAAAATCCGCAGAATACCAAGCGCCCATCTACCGCGACGGGTACACGCGAAGAGGTCTCTTTTTTCCAATCTTCCCGATCTTGTTCCGATTTTTTTTCCTTTCACCCAGGTTACTCCCTGGGAGTTCTTCCCAGTAAATGCCCCGACGGAGGGGCTCCCCATCCTCACCTCCGATGAGACGGCCAAGCAGTCAAGCGCAACCGCAACAGGTAAACGCGAAGATGTTCTGCCTTGGGAGATGTTTCCTGCCCCAGATTATGACGCAGGAGGGATGGACACGCCTACCAAGCCGGTGATCAACGGATCACATCCGCAGGCTAGCCATTCTCGCTCGGTATGTCTCCATCTCCATACCTGTTAATAATAATTACAATTGTTGCACCACTGCCCTGTGTTCTCACTCCCTACTTTAAGACAAAGCTAATCCCATCATGTCCGTCAGGCCCGGCCCTCCATATCCTCTGGCTCGATCCTCTCCTTCCAAGATATGACCCTCCTCCGACGCCGCAAGAGCACCGGCACCAAGACACCCCGCCCCCCAACCGCGCCGCCCGTCGCGTCCAGTTCAACATTCGTAAATGGGTTCCCCCGTGCATCCACCTCCACGAACAATGCTTCGAAATCACCCTCCTCCTCGCCCAAAGTGCTGCATAAAACCCCGTCCGCCTCCACCGTTCGCCCGCCACTTCCCAAGGCCACCAGCGGACCGGTCCCCACGCTCACCCTGCTCAACACGCCACCGGTCTCGGACCCGCAGACGCCGACGCAGGACCCCAAGTTCTCCACCGCGGACCGCACGATCCTCCAGGAACTCAAGCGCAACATCAGCGCGCGTGCCGCGCAGTTTGTCATCAAGGGCGGCCCGGTCGAAAGCGGGCGCGCGGTGACGTCCATGCGGCAGGGCACTAAGCACCATGCGTACGGGCGCGAGGAGGTCCCGTACCCGCGCAGCTATGCGCCCGAGGTGCTTGATCTGTGAGTGGCCTCACTTTTGTGCCGCCGGCGCAGTCGCATGCCTGGGTCACCATGCACGGTCGTGTGCCTGGGTCGCTGTACCTCCTCGCTGATCTTGTACTGATGGTGGCGCACAGCGACGTCTGGGAGACCATGGCGTGCCAAAAGATCTGCGACAGCCTCACCTGGCACGTCTTCACGACGCCACCGACCAAAGTGTACGTCGCTCTGCTGTGTCCCGTTACTGCTGATGCATTTATCTCTGCAGGCTGGACATTGGATGCGGTCTGTCGTGGTTCTTGACACGGAGTGTTGTACCTAGCTGATACATTGCAATTGTATAGGCACTGGGACGTGGATACTGAATTGCGGTATGGCTTGGAGGGTGCGTTCGCATTGACCCCGTTTCCGCGAAAGTGCTAATCTATATTTAGAATTGTCATTTCGTTGGTATGTGTGCATGCGGTATGGTCAATATCTGGCGCGTTTGACGCGTTGTTCTTCCCTTAAGGCGTGGACATCGTACCGCTGCATCCCGACCTCGGCTCCTCCGAGCTATCCACGAGAATCACCTGGGTCCAGGCGAACTTGTTTGTCAATTCCAGTTTCAATTTAGTGCCCTGCTGACCTCAACAGCCTCGAAGGCCTTCCGTTCCCCAATGACGAGTTTGATTTCGTGTAAACAAGCGTCTCTACATCGTGATCGTGTTCTGAGGAGGGCTGATACTTGATCACAGGCACATCAAACGGATTGCGCTCGGCGTGCCGGAAGACAAGGTACGGTGTCGCTCCCGCTTCTTCTGGAGATTTCCCGACTGATGGGCGATGGGTGTAGTGGGACGCGCTTTTTGAGGAGATTGTGCGGGTGATGAAGCCCGGTGGCGCATTCGAGGTATCTATCTCATTAGGCTGTTCTCGGACTGCACTGGGGCTTATCCTTCCACAGCTGATTGAGGAGGATCTGTTCTTCCCAGGCAAATCGTCAGACGACGATGGTGATGGTGACTCGGATTCCGACGCGCTCTCGGAACTACGGTGCGCGCGGCGCGACTCGCTGACGTCCGACAGCATGGACCACGAGGACGACGAGTCGGTCATCACGGGCTCGGGTGGCTCGCGCATCTCGTACGACGGGTCCGCGCCGACGCCCGACACGAGCCTCGGCGTGATTCCCGTGACGCCACCGCGCACCGCGTCGCCGCTACCCATACTGACTGCCCCGATACGAGAAGAGGTCATCGCGGAGGCGGAGGAGGGCGGGCTCGTGCCCAAGACGGCCAAACCGTCAGCGCTGGCCGCCCAACCAGCCCATCGGCATTCGTACCAGCAGCGTGCGCCCCCATCCACGCTCGGGCCCGGCCATGCCACGTCCCGGCCAGCTTCGGGCTCTGTCACCTCGTTATTGGGCCCTGGAGTTAGTTTGATGGTCGACCGCAGAGGTAAACCCGAGGCTATTCCGGCTCCACACTCGTCTCGCCGTCGGTGTACCCGGCGAATGGTACGGCGAAACATTCGTTTGCGCCGTTTCTGCTGCGCACGCTGCCGAAGGCTCCTCCAAACCCTCGGGACCATTCGCTTTTGGAAGGCATATACAACGAGATGAACGCGTCGCGGTTCATTAATCTGTCGCCTCTGTCCTTGCTTGCGAACCTGGTGGGGCTGCACTTTAAGGGTAACGCCGTTTTTTGTTCGTGATACATGCTTGTCTGACAAGCCTATGTCAGATGTTCGCACACATCCGCCGCTGCAGCTGACGTTCCCGCCCCCAGTGGCAAAACCGTGTCCAGAGATACCGAGCTCCGACGAGGAGACAGACTCTGACGACGCGCGGAATGCTCTCATCCCAGCCCAAAGCGGCGGCAGTCTGCCATGTCGTCCTCCTTCCTGAGCGCCTCTTCCGCGAGCTCTCCGCGGCGCAGCTCGTTTGGCGAGGACTCGCAGATCGACGAGCACCGCTGGGTGAACACCAGCGATCTCGTGAAGCGCGAGTCGCGCTACATCTCGCTGGACGACGCGCGCATGTCGGCGTTGTCGCCTTCACACCGGGCGTCGTTCCCGCGCTATCTCCTTCGCGATCGTCCTTTGGTCTGCCTGAGGTCGAACCGCCAGCGCCTTCTAACGCTAGCGCTAGCTCAGGAGGCGACGCCGGTGCGAAGCCCCTCGTGCGCGGACCGATTTCCGCGGCGAAGAACGGCTGCCGAACGCGACGCTGAACATAGACATGCGGAGCCTCAACATGCACCTGGCGGTACGCACTACCGAGGTGCTCGCGTGCGCCGAGTCGATGTGGGAGTGGGTCGTGTCGTTCCAGAAGAGCGCTCGGGCGCAGCCCGTGCGGCGGCGCGCACGGGCAGGGTCGCTTGCGAGCGAGGTCGGGTCGTCGCACGCGGCGCGGCTGTCGGCGCTGCCTCCGGATCCTGTGGCAGAGGGGTTCAACAGCGCGGTGATGGAGCTTACGCGGAGGATTTCGACGGCCTGCTCGTCAAATTCGAGATGTGCTTTTTTGTGGCTTTTTGTCTACGCACGTTGCTCATTGATCGTACAACAGGGATATGCGGACCACATGGCCATCGGATCGACACTCCGGGACCAGTTCTCGTGGTCGTGCATGCTGCTGGCGCCCTCACAAGAGCGCAAGGTGTTTAACGCTGCGTGTGAACGGTGGAGCAGTGGCAGGACGAGCAGCGGCGGAAACGCAAGTCGCCGTATGAGCGCCATCAGACACGCAGCTCTATCAACTCGATGCCCGACGCTAGCGGGTACGAGGGCGGCATCCCCAAAGCCGAGGTCTTTCGTGGTCGAAGCTCGCTGCCCGAAAGAGCATCGCAATATTATTCATCAAGCTCCTCCAGAAGGTCGCCGGACCGACGCCTGAGTCGGTCGATTCGTGTTTTCGCGGCGTGGAAACCGTAGGCGGAACCTGCGGTCGACAGCTCGCTCGCGGCGGGATGGCGCGGTACCGCTGTCCTGATTAATGTTGCCGCCGCCTCCCGCTCGGCCTGCCGTTTTCGTCACTACCATTTTCGGTGGTTCCGCCAAAAGCGTCGACGGAGGTTTTTCTGTGTTGCCCGTTTGGATACACGCAATTATCCGATCGCGTCCTCGATGTCGCAAGAAGGAAAATGAGTTTCCTTTTATGACCTGCTCACGATCTCTCCGTCTATCTTTATTCCTTACATGTTGTATCCAGTGTTGACTAACGTAGTGTACAGTAGATCTCTGTGTACGCCAATAGAAGCAACGGTTCTGACCCCGAGCATGGCCGATGCCTTGTACGCCGTGTTGCAGCGTCTTAGACAACGGGCGCCGCTGATTGCATGTGCATGGCAAGTGCATGGTCGCGACTGGCCGCGACTGGTTCCTATAATTAAGCTGCTTATTCAAAGCATTGTCCGATTTGGCGGCTCGGGCGGCGTTTGTAACAGACAGAACATCAGACTACATGTATCAGGAGGCCCAAAGAAGAAGCGCCATTGTTTGCTGCGGCACATGCTTCTGCCCTTCGAATTCCCACATGCGGGCGGCAACGGGGAGGCAGCCTAGCCTTTCGAGGCTTGTTCAACGCCAGAGGAGCTCCCATTGCGGTGCATATCATCAGCAGGCTGCATCAGGGGTCCTGCGCCCCTTGGGGGATACATGCGCAGCAGCAAGAGCACAGCAAGAGCACAGGTTGAGAGAACGCGAGTCCCGGCTGTGGCGGCGATTGGTCGATTTGGTAGTCATATTGCCTTTCTCGGCATCATTGCTGCCCCGAGATACGCGCAAACACCCGGCCTGATGCATGCCTGATCCGTCATTCCGGCCAAGGTCATGCCCGTTTCGTCCCCTTTCGATTTGATTTGTGGACAGGTACGCGATCTGCAGACATCACAACGAGGAACGTCACTAGATCGCATGTATATACAGTACGTGCCAATACATAAGATACCTGCCGCATTTAAACTGGATTTCGTTACGGGACAGTAAGAATGAAGAGGCGGCGGCGAGAAAGAGAACAGGAATTCATGCGTATCGTCGCACAGTCGTATCACAGAAGAATAACAGTTGATATACACGCGGGAGAAAGGAAAAAAGCTGCATGTGTGCAATTCGAGGTAAAGCATCGAGAAACGAGCGGGCTGGAAGAGAGTGAGAAATGGCCAGAGAGTGAATCCAAGAGTACGCCGCACCAGCTCATCGCCGTCCGTAGCCGCCACCCTGCACCTGGCCTGGTTGCGGGGGCGGTGCCCAGTGCCCGTGCTGCGCCGCCGCCGCCGCGAGCCCGCTCAGCTGCGGGCCGCCGGACCCACCCTGCGGCGGTGGCCCGCCGCTCTGCGGGTACGAGTATGTCGGGCTCATGAGGTGCGACGGGTACATCTGCCCGCCATCATGCTGCTGCTGGTGGTGCTGCTGCTGCGACGGGTGGTGCCCGTACGATCCGCTGGCCGAGTACTGCGCGGGCGACGTCGCAGGCGCCTGGTGCTGCTGCTGGGGGGACGTCGGCGACCCGAGCGCGATCTGCGACGGCGGGCCCCCGTGCTGCGGGTGCTGCGGCGCGGAGCCCCCGGAGGGGATCGACAGCGGCGGGGGCGGGGCGGAGTTGGACTGGTGCGGGGACGTCGCGCCGCGCGTGTTGGATGACGGCGCGCCCGAGCCCCCTGGTGCGGCGTTAGCGGTGGAAGAGCGGCGCCGCCGCTTGTCGCCGGCAGAAGCACGGCCTCCGTGCGAGGACTCGTCGTCGTCATTCGGGTCGTCATCATCCTTTGAGGACGAGTTGGGTGCGCCACCGCTGATGGAGAGCCCACCAGGCATGTTGTTCGAGACAGGGGGCCCGCCGGGTCCACCCATGGGACCCGAAGAGCGGCCTAGCGGGGGGCCGACGGGCATGGATGAGGGCAGGGTGCCGTGTGGCGCATTGAGACAGGCCTGGATGAGATTTTTGCCCTCGGGCTGGGTGACAAGCGGCTGGAGCTTGGCGGTGGTGAAGGTGTACACGAGGCCGGTTTCCGAGACGACAAGAAGAAGAACCTGGGTGCCGGTGAGGGTGGAGAGCTCGTACGCCTGGGGGCGGGTCAGGGACGGATGAATAAAAGCGGAAGAAAAGTTGCCTTTTTCATGATGCCTGGAATAGGAATGTGAGACCGGAACAGTTGGATTGGGCGAGAACACCACCCACCAGCTTTCCTTTTGGAGAAGGTGATATGGCGTCTCGATTTGTCCTGGATGAATTCAATCTTGATTTTGCGACGGCCCTGCTTCTGGCCGGTCTTGGGCTTGTCGTCGTCGTCGTCGTCGTCGCCGGCGCTGTCGACCGCGTCATGGTCGGCAATGAACGCGTCTTCGCCAACGGCCTGGCTTGCTATGGCGTCGTTTTGACCTGGTGCGCCCGAATGCATGTCGAGGGTGCGTTGGCGTTTACGCATGGACGGATCTGTGGGTGGGGGGTGATCGTAGGAGAGACCAGAAAGGGAAGGGGCGGTGTCGGAATAGGAATAAGGGTGGGAGGGACGGAACGCCATGGGGGGAATAGAAAGACTGACTGTGTCGGTATGTATAGGTGTTGCTGGCGCTTGTTGTATGCGCCGGGAGCTGGAGAGCAGGAGGGGATAACCAGAGGATAGCAAACTCTGCCTAAAACGGTGACCCGAGTCTTATGAACACGCCGGCGCCCAACAGCACCCAACAAGGAACAATCAATCACCCGTTCCACATGGAGATAGCCCGCTGTCAGCCACTCCTGCTCCCACGCCCGTTCAACGTGACCGTGCACGATGCAATCTCGCTGCACAGCCCATCACCCCACTCCAAGCTCCACCCGAGAACAGCAATTCTTTTCCTATACCAGGCAACATTACATTCACAAGAAATACTTCCACATACCAACCGTCCATGACACATACATCATGTCGGCCCCGCCCGCCCCATGGCCGCAAGTGCCCACGCCACCCGTTCCTCCAGCCCCCCAGTCTTGCCCCGCGCTTGCTGCAGGCAGGTGGCGATCCCGGCCACGCTGGCCCCGTGTTGCGTCGCCCATGCGGGCGGTAGCCAGTCGTACAGGTATTCTGCCGTGTCGTGATCTGCAAACCACAGCACAATAAGAAAAACACACAGAACTAAAACCCAGCGACGTACCACTCGGCTCCCCAACCCCGTCCCCCAGGCGGTCCAGATGCATGTCCTCGCACCCCTCGTCACGACACACCCCCCCGCCCGGCACCTCATACTGACACACCCGCTTCGCCGAGTCCAGCGCACTACACGTAGCTAATCTAAGCGGTCGCAGATCCGGCCGCGGTAAAACACTATTGTACGTAGAAGAAGAGAGAGAGGATATAGAGGACGAAATGGAAGAGGTTGACGGAAACGAGGATAGCGACGAAGAGGAGTTGGCGCTGCAGGAGGCCGTCGGAGATTGCGAGGTCGGGTCCGCGTTGCCAGAGGACATGAGCCGCGAGCGCAGACGCAGCAGAGGGTACCACTTGAACGGAGAATCGTAGGCCGCGTAGTAGTCATATTTGCTGTCTTCTCGGGACGGTGGGGCCGGCGATGTTGGACGACTTCCGTCGGGTCTTGGGTGGGCTGGCGTCGTCGGAGATCGAGGCTAGATGGGAAAGCAGACACAAGGACGTTACGTCAGCTCCGAAGGAAGCCAGTCGAGATAAGGGGTGTCCCCAGGAGAGAATGGAACGAGACGAACTCGGGAGACGCACCTGTGCCGACGAAGACGAGGCCGAGTCGACGTCGACTAGTCCAGTCGCAGGTTCTTGAGATGCTTCTGGTAACGAGGAGCCATTGATCTGCAGACACGCAACAGAGAACACAGAAGCCGTCCGAAAAAGGGAACCAAAAAGAAACAAAAATGCAGGTCAGGAAAAACGTGTCTTGGAGAGGAGGGACTGCCAGGTGGCAGGGGGAGATGGGAAAGGATCCTTGCCAGTTCTTGCGGCGCAGCGTCCGCTGTTGCCAAGTCTACAAGTTGCCAATTCGGGGAGCAAGGATGACCGGTCAAACAGGGTACGAAGCGAAGAAGCACGTCGAGAAGAAGCAAACCAAATATAGATGCACACATGTCGCGACATGCGGAGGAAGGAAGGTGCAGAAAAAGAAATGTCAAAAAAAGAAATTAGTAGGCAGAGCAACCCTGCAGGATAGCCGAACAGGTACTTGCCTTGAGTTCCAGTATGGGTTGCGCCGGGGCCGCGTTGGTCGACCGTCTCGTCGGGATCTGCAGTGGACAGGGCGGAAACAGAAACGTTTACAAAATCAGTCCGATGTCGGTGGGTGGTAACCGGGAGAATAGAGAACCGAAGTGGGGAGGGGTAGCAGAAGCGCTTGTGCTGGTAGATGCAGCCATGGTGGAATCGCGTTTGTCTGAAAGACACAGCCTGTCTGTCAGATCACGGCGTCCGGAAGCAGCTCAAAACCCACCAGCAAGAACCACTGCGTTCGAGCCATCCTCCTGTTGATGCGCATGGTATCCATTGCTGGTCGGACCATTGGTCGGCGGTAGATACGTTGTCCCCTCTTCGTCGTCCCGCCGTTGCGACAGTGCCGATGTTGCCGTAGACGACCTTGACATCTGGGGCAAGATATGCAACGAGATTCAGGGCAGCGTTTTGAGTGAACGCACCGCCTTCTGCAAACGGCTCTTCTCTCTCTGTGCAATCAACTCCCTCATCTTGCGGATCTCCTGCTCCTTCTCCATCAACGCAGCAGGCGTCATGGTCCCCGCCCCGACATATGGCGGCGTTGCCCATCCGCCCGCCCCTGCACTTATAGGTGTCGCCGAATACCGTCCTGGCGCAGGAGACGAATATCCGCTTCCAACCTCCCACTCCGCCAACTCGTGCATCGCATAATCCTCGCCCCCCTCTCCCTCGCTGTCGCTCAGATCAATTACCAGCTTTCTATGCCCACTCACGCTCGCGAAGCTGGCCGTCTTGCGCCGCAGCGGCGGGACCGACCCGTTGTTGCGGGAACCTGAGTCAAAATCGACAAAGTCAGCGGCGGTCGGACGTTTCGCTTGCCGGCGCTGGAGAGCTGGGTGCTGCGACAGCTGCTCGACATAGCCGGCCTGCTCGAGTCCAAATGCAGTGCTGCCAGATTCACCGGAAGACGGGGGAGCGTCGTTTTGGGACAGCGAATGCGTTTGCGCAGCGCTGTACGACGATTCGGCGGGCGAAATAACCACTTGATCGGTATATGTGGACATCTGGCTATGACTTTCAGGACCAATGTCATAGAAAGACGAGCCAGTGCTCCGATGCGACGCGGATCCCCCCAGGCCAGGGATCTCGTCGATGTCCATTGTGTCGATCGACTGTGGCTGGATCAAAGCCTCCGGTGTGGCACTCTTCTCCCCAATGGTTTTCAGGAAATCGTCAACGGCCTCGGTTGCGATGGTGGAGGTCATTTCCACATCCTGATCCAGAGCGCCTGTCGGGTCGGCAGGCGCAAAAGACGAGGACGCGGTTGACGAAGCGTCCGACGGAGGCTTGACTTTCCTAGAGGCCTGGACAGCCTTCCGAGCCAATAACTCCTGGCGCCGCTGTCGCTCCATGTCATGTAAGCTGCCAGTGCCCAAAGTCTGCTGGGTGCCTGGGGGTGAGGGTGCAATGGGGGTGATGAGGTGAGAGGGGGAGATAGTAGGGGGGCGACCAATCTTTGCGCAGGACTCGGTCCTGAAGAATTAACAAAGTTCGACCCAAGAGGTTTGGGCGGTAGGCTTGGGTGTCCATGCAGTGGTCGGGGTGCGGCGGGTATTTCAGGACGAGCGGAGGGAGGTATTGACGACAACAGGCGTGAAAGCAGAGCCACATGGGTGGGCGAGTACGGGATAAGGCCGGTGATATCCAGATTCTGAGGGAGGCGAAGGTTCAACTCGCTGAATACGTAGTAAACAATCTCCCGGCTGAGATTACAGTCCACTAAATAATCAGGGGGTACACCCCAACCCAGTAAGTCCAGGACGATGTCCTTGGCGGTATCATACTGATCCTGGTTCACTGAGAAAAATGTGAGTTACGAACCAATCAGCAAGTTGGCATACACACTGGCGAGGCCCGGCCGGACATGGTCGGCGTCGACGAAATGGTCACCCAGAGGAATCGGAGTAAGGGAAGGCCGGGGATGAGGTGGATCCTCAATCCTGTCTAGGAGGTTATACGTTGGCGACTCAGCCTTTACGACTGCAGAGGGGCCCGGGATAGATTTTGAGGCGGAATCTTCAGAGTCGCTAATTTCTCCTTCCTCGCGCAGTTGGCCGTCTTCCATGTCCGGATGAGAATCTTTGAGAGGTACTGGAGCCATTACGACATCTGTCGGAGATGAAGCGATATCCTCTTGGCCATAGTCAAGCTGGACAGAAGTGTCGGTAGTTAGCGGGCGCTGGGAAGGACCAGAACTGCCAGAA
Organism: Mycena sp. CBHHK59/15; assembly: GCA_029204085.1. NCBI lineage: Eukaryota > Fungi > Basidiomycota > Agaricomycetes > Agaricales > Mycenaceae > Mycena > Mycena sp. CBHHK59/15. Next base: position 104,011 of record JARGXW010000255.1, on the reverse strand, counting down.
GTGTCGACGACCGGCTTGCGACGCTTCGATTTGAGAGTCAAGAGAGCCGCTGCCCGCAGAGAAGACGCCGGGTCTGACGAGCCTGAGGCAACAGGGGATCTCGTCCCATTTTCCAGCTCGGAAATCGGATCGGACATCGCGGAAAGTAAAACAGGAAAAGGATGAAGCAGGAATGAATCAAGACAAAAGTTACCTGCACGTGCTCAGGTGCACGGACCTTTGCGCTTACTATTGGACGCGCAAATGTTTCGCGTTGAGCTCACCTTGTTCGGCCGTTCTCTTCTTCTCATATCGGCTCTAGCCCTCGCCAATGCTGTCTGCTGGATTGTTGCCGGAATTCTCTTCGGTCGCAAGTCTGAAACCCAACCAATCCTGAGTCTTGCTCTATTGGCCTGGGTTCGTTTGCAGCATGATATGCCTCGTTTATGTCTCGAATCAGACCATCCATGCTAGACCCTGGGACTTCGGCACGGTCGGATTATGCCAGTTTGAGATGATCTCGCAGATCTCATATATTCGATAGCATTGGATGCAGATCATATTAGGTGCCCAATCCCTCACGTATGTCCTGCTTGCCCGCCTCAAGCAACGGCTCATTGGACCGCCTGCAGCTTCTTTATATCGTAATTCAACAGACCTTCTAGTGCAATAGATAATGCGACCCGGGGACTCATTAACTTGGGGCAACTTCCTGTTACTTGTGGCCTCTTCTTTTCCCTGGGCCATAGTACTATAGTTATCGTCGTGGTGTGTATGGTTTGACCAGTGACTCCACATCCCCGACCTCATCTCATGTCTAAAGAATGTTGCTATCGCAATATCATCCGACATCTATAACCACCTGGAGGGTGTTGGGACCGTCGGAGGCATTGTCGGTAATACAGTCGTTCACAAATCCAGAGACAATTACATGAACTTTCGCAGGCGCCGCCGTGAGCGGCTCCTTTCTTTTCATTGTCGGCCTCGCCAACTCCATAATTCTTTGGCGGATCATCAAGCAGCGACAGAGAGTAGCTCATGGCAATACACTCAAATATATTTCCGACTCACGCAAGTTAGCAGGACAAGCGAAGAAGGGAGCAAGGCCTTGCCGTTTCGGATGAGCTTGAGGGCCCGAAACACAATCACATGCTCATGATGCGAATATTAGGTCCTGTCATCACTTTTGTTAACCAACCATGGAAGGTATCCGGAGCCATACTATTTTGATCCACTTCTGACCGCTTTCAGATGTACCCCGTTGGCATACTCTTCGGATTCGGTAAAAGTCTTGGCTGTTTACCTTACAATGTATTCATTTCCCGATCCAGGATTCGATACTGCGTCTTCAATTGCCCTTCTAGCTGTCTCAGCCCTTGGTCGCAAAGGCTCGGGTGGGTCGTCCATCCCTTCGGCTGACATTGTGATACTTCCGGTAAGTAGTTGAAACCTCTCGCGAGACAGTGCGATGACGATGTCCTGGAGCTGCTTTTCACGGCGGGGATGACCCTCATCGATTCCGCGGACTCTATTCTCATGCTTTATTCTTATTCTGACTTCCCGGAACGCTCCTGGGCCGTGATCTTTCCTTCGAAGAAATTCTCGGGCGTAGAGCAAGAAGAAACTCCTGGCCTCCCCGAGACGCCTCGGACACCTGAACATACAGGCTCGGCATCCTTTGCAGGTGATTCGGGATTACCCCTGCCTCACCGAGCCGTAAATGCCACCATCCACGCTCCCGACGAGCACAGGTCCAAGAATTCGGGCCATCTAGAGAATAGCGCAGAAGTCGATACCCAGTCGGTGACCCGGGTCACCCGCGAATTGCGCGTCAAACAGAACGTCATGTCAGGGCTCAGCATCGTACTCACACTCATGAGTATCTTTGTTGCCTTCAGGTAGATGCATACCCCCCTGGCACCCGCCGTGTCGATTGATTCATCAGGCAGCATCTCTCTTATCACCATCATCGGCTTAATTGGTGATCAGTGCGGTAAATGCCAAGAGGCGGCCAATGCAGAGGACGGAGGCGGCCTTGCGGGAAAGTGGTGGAGAGGCTGGGCAAATGTAAAGCCTCATTCCATGCTCCTGAAGTGACTGATTTCATCTTCAGGCAAATGATAATTCCGGCTACATCGGAGCAGCCGTTGTTGGCGCTTTTGTGGTCGTGGTTGCTTGTTGGTACGCTGGCCGTCGTCTTCGTAGACGGGGACGAAGAGAGGAGACCTCTGCTTGACTCTAATGTGTATCTGTGTACTAACCCGGAATATCTAAGTTGTCTACTATTCTAACTTCAAGGCGCCAGGGAGGAGCTCGTATGTTTTAGTCATCTCTTGGTGAAACCCCAGACGGATGTACCTGCGGGCAACCCGTCAGAATGTGTCGCAGCCACAGAACCTCTGCGTAAACCCTCACATGTCCTTGGCCTTGGTTGCGAACAGGAGCCACTTCCACTGGGTACTATCTCTACTCACCGGGTCTTCCGATGATGGATCGGCAGAGTTGACGAGGGTCTGGATGATGATTTGACGCCCTAGGCCCAGGCCACGGTATTTTGGAAGAATGAACACGTCGCTGACGAAGCCGAATCTATTTGACGCGTTAAAATAATTGCTTGACTTGATTACCGAGCAGACCTTTCACCGTCGCCCACCACGCGCGAGAACCCAACAAGTGAAGGGCCTCCGTAAATTCATCTAATTTATGCGGAGGTCAATCAAGGTGTAATACACTGCACGATGAATCGATGACGGTTCACCTTCACAAGCTTCACTTCCTTCCGTCGCAAGGGGTAACTTGAAGACGCCAAAGCATATGTACGCACTCTCTATCTGGCGGTCGATGACTCCTTGCGGTCTTCCTTGGCCCCAGTAAATCTCCGGTGAGCTCAATAGCTCATACACGACTCTCCGATTTGCGGAATTCCGGAAGAGAGCCGGCGAAGTGCGCGAATTGCGGATAGCAAACCCTGGGGCCACTTCACTTCTGAGGGTCATGGCTGACGCGGAAAGAGGATTGCACGAGAATTCCGGGCGTTGCGACTCTTTTCAGACATGACTCAGATTCGTTTAAACTCGGATGTTGTGCCTAGACGTCCTGGCACACCAGAATTGATCAAGAAACTTGAATGTCGTCCGATAAGAGGTGGTCCACGAGTTGCAGCAAGTTACAGGCCGCGAACCTCAGGCTTGCTTGGACCAAGCCGCGCCGCTGACAGTGCGACATGTTATCTGGGCCAAACGGGGCCAGGTACTATGGGTAACATTGGGATTGAAAGTGGACTAGAGTTTGAAAATAGCCTTCGCTTGGACTCAGTTCTCAACGGATTGCCTCCGGATGATCCGGAAATGAAATCGACACCTATTTTACGTAGGACTAACCAAAAAAAATGAGGAACATCTGTAGAGAAACAATCGAGCTGGAGATTCCGAATCCATCAGTCAGTGATTTTGACACCGTTTTGAGACAAAATCTTACATTGTGCGAGTTCCTCTTGTTCGATCACTCTCGGTACTTGCCAGCACATTCCTTGCGTTAATTGAAATGACTCACAAAAAAACCGGATGTGAAACGAGGCCGGGAACATATAAGAAACAGTGCTTGAATATAATTGTCACAAAGTGTCACGTCTTAGTTTGAAAGTCCGACTTGCCGATTCTTCGGTTATGGGAGGGCGTGTCGCTTGATACTGTACTCGTACGCGTGTTAAAAAAAAAACGTGATTCGCCGAAAGGTACGGCAGATGGCGGAGTTTCAATTGTCACGCTCGAATCGGTCTTACAATTCAAACACTATTTCTTATGTGTTCCCAGCCTCGTTTCACATCCGGTTTTTTTGTGAGTTATTTCAATTGACGCAAATAATGTGCTAGCAAGTACCGAGAGTGATCGAACAAGAGGAACTCGCACAATGTAAGATTTTGTCTCAAAACGGTGTCAAAATCACTGACTGATGGATTCGGAATCTCCAGCTCAATTGTTTCTGTACAGATGTTCCTCATTGTTTTTAGGTAGTCCTATGTAAAATAAGTGTCGGTTTCATTCCCGGATGATCCGGAGGCAATCCGTTGAGAACTGAGTCCAAGCGAAGGCTATTTTCAAACTCTAGTCCACTTTCAATCCCAATGTTACCCATAGTAGGGCAAGAGGCCACAGATCGTTGATTAGGACACACTGATCAACTTCCGTAACACAGCACGTGCTCTCGCTCCTTTTGGGATTTGTGTCAGCAAGAATTGTCATTTGGCTTTCTGCGTCGTTTGCATACTTCCCACCGAATCCATGCGGGTGTCAAGTATTACTGCAGTTACTCAAATACATCTCCATTATTTCTACCCGCAGAAACCTGAGATTTTGCCACTCCGGGTAGCTTACGGAGGAAGTCGGGAAGACTGGCGCTGGTTGGTGAGAGCGAGAAATGGGTTCCGCCACCGAAGGAAGGTAGTCTGGAAAGGAATGTGAGTTTGCAATGCGCTATGCGGGCAATCTGAGACGCACCTCGACACTTTTGCCCTTCCATATGCTTCTTCACCGACCACTCGTTTGCCCCGGAGCAAAAACCTTGTTGCATTTGGGGCATTTCACAAGTCCGTTTTGTACAGAGAATGTCGAGAATGTAGTGCCATGCTCGGAGTTCAGGAGCGACCCCAAAGTTGCTGGGCCAAATGGAGAGGGAGAGAGGCGGCCGTCGTCTCGGTGAGCCCTCGGGTCAGAATGTACTGTATGTGCATTATGTACAGTGGCGTCGGTGGCTCGAAACTGGCTCACTGTGCGGGAAGGGGGAGGACAAAGTAGGTGATTTGGACCGGTGGAGAATCTGGAGTGGCACTGGACACTGTAGACGCGCTAGAAAGGGCCCTACTACAGCGGAAGGGCCCGACGCGCGCTGCTCTACCGAGTGGCTCAAAGGTTTCGTAACAATTGCTGTGCTTTCCGCATTTGGGGGGAGGGAGGTCCCTCACGTGAATTGATGGGTGTTGACGATAACACGATTCGGGACCTCTTGAGGTAGGGCGCTTATTTAGAAGTCGGCCCGAGGTTAATACCGCACCAATCCAAATATTCCGTCGTGATCGTACATGAATATTGCATGAATGTTCAAGTTCAAGTTCAAGTTACATGAACATCGAATCAACCGCGGGCAAGAGACTATTCATATTAGTACATTCAAAGCTAAATACACGAACTCCAAAATGACCTTGTCTTACTGCTTCAAGACTTGTGCTTGGTGAGAAGAGCATGGCCGATCCCAATCTCTGCTACTTCGCTGATGGAAACGATAATCGGGTGCAGGCCGGTGCCTTCCTTGACCGCCTCCCAATGAGCCTGTTGATACCAGGGTCTCAAGACGGTGTTGTTCCATTAGAAATGCGAGTGCTGACCTCCACCCGTGTCCCACCCCACCACAAGCACGAAGTTGCCGCTAGTCTCGATGCTCGCGCCCCACAAGCACGGCGGATGCGCGCCGACGGCTTTGTCGAGACCCTTGGCCAGCTCCTCCAACAAAGGGACCAGTTTCTCCGCCGATCCGTCAGCTTTGAGGGTGAAGATGACCAGCTCCGTCGCCGGCGCGGATAGCGCGGTGTTGGGGTCTACGCCCGCAGCGACTTGGAACTGGTTTCTCTCTGGCTTCCCGGCGGCCGCCTGTTTGAGGCCCTCCAGGATGTTGGGGAAGTTCGGGTCCCCAGGGAGCTTGTTGTGATGCTCAAACGAGTCCCAGACTGAGAAGGGCCTTACTTAGAAGAAGTCTACGCATCTGCAGAACCAGGTTCACCGGTAATGAAGTACGCATTTTTGGCATCCTCGACTTGCGTGCCGTAGAAAGAGCTGCGGGGAATACAGAACGTAAACACGCCGAAATCGGTCTGATACCTACCTGACATGGCCGTCTGCACTCTGTAAGAGATCGAGCGGACCCTTGAATGACTCGGAACCATTGACAAACGCCTCAGAGACAGGAAATTTAGATATCTGGACAGTCGGCATGATGTGCTCGTATTGTGGAATAGTAGTAAAGATACGATTAATAATGATACTCTGCGGAATCCCAGGAGGGCCTGAGAAGAGTCCGGCTTATTTGTTGCCGATCCGGGCACACCACAATTATAGATTAATTAGTGTACGAGAGTCGAGACTAGGGATGCTAGCTATTTCGGCAGGGGAGGGTCAATAAATACGTTGATGAAGCCTAAGAACAAACTCGAGACAGCCACGGCGAGCACCACCCCGCCGATCCACGCTGCCTTCATGGCGGATATATCGCTGTTCTCGAGTACCATGACATTGTGCGCCCTCTTGCCCAAGCCCAGCACGTCCGAGTTGCAGTAGCATCTGTCGTAGAAGTTTCCGAACTGCATCAGAAACGCCGCCATGATCCATGCCGCGTTGCACGTAGCGAGGAACTTCGCCAGGCGGCGGAGAAAGACGGCCATGTGCGCGGCGGCGCGGTGTGAAAAGTCGGGAAGCTCGCGTAGGCTGTCGCGTAGTGGCTCACTATGCTGCTGGCGACGAGAATCATCCAGACCAACGTAGCTGCGGTGCGTAGATAAGGTACGCTCCGCTTCTGCAACCCAGACCTGACAAACGATAAATTCAGCGACTCGCACACAATATCGCAGACACTTGCCTACGGTCGGCGTGAAAACACGATCACTATGGAGGCGCCGGAGGTTGCCCACTGGAGCGCAAGAGCCGCGAGGAGGCGATGAAGAACCTGGAAAACACGTCCGGCCCCCAATGGCTTCGCCGGACATAAGGCGGGACGCTGCAATACTGCTTCAACCTGCTCGGCCGACCCCGTTCTGTTCGCGGGTGCACAACGTGATTGCGGTTTGCAACGTGCCATTGCACATTTCCGTTGACAGGTTTATATCGGTGGGCCTTCTCAGCCGCGAGCCGAAACGCGAGCAAATTCTTCCACCACCTGGGTAAACGAGAAAACCGCGAATAATTGTAGATTGGGGCGGTGGCCTCTTGGTCGCGGTACAACGCTCCGTCGCGGTCAAGTGGAAAGACAGGGCACGTCTGGCATCAATCTCTCGGCCTGACACGCCATTGGGGCCAGCGACATATGCTATGCTGTTTGCGCGATTCAGAGCGGTTGTCAGGCGTCCGAGTCGCATCTCGGCGAAAGTTGGAGATATCCTGAATCTCAGGTTCAGCATTCGAGGTGCAGGCCCGACGTGCATGCGCACCAATCACTAAAGGTAACATCCATAACCAGCCGACACCCGAAAGCCCTTGGCCATTGCTGTTCGGGTTCGTGGAGATGGTGCTGAACGCATCGATGATGGTCAACGCGTACGCGACGATAACCCAAGCAACCGAGGTTACACCTTTGACGACATGCTTTAGTACAAATTGTGTGAGTAGGTGCAACGAGTGTCACCCGCGATCGTCCAGGTGTGGATATCAGCGTAATCCAGCCACTCTGCCAGAACGATCCACCACTCGTCGTTCTCAGGCAGAAGAACGAGCGAAGCCAATAGATTCCCATCAGTTGTGACTTTGAGGGACGACTGTTGAGACTGCTGAGGATGAGCGCTGCATGCCGGTTGTTGGGGTATTGGCTTCTGGCGAATCGGCGGGCGACCCATTTGTTGTTCAGCACGGTTAGAGTTAAAGAATAGGCAGCAAGGCATGGCGAGCCCAGCGCGAGGACGACAGACATGAGATTGTCCCACTGTACCTGCTACCAAAGGGAAACTGGGAAAGCAGGGCGAGCCACGGCAAAAGCCACGCAGAAACTGCTGACTGAACGCGGACCAGGAGAAGGCGCCGCACCAGAACCACACGCTTGTATGCACAGATCGTATGTGATGGATGTCGCATTGACGGTGTCATTTACTGGATTCCCTTGGTTGTCTGTGCCTCCAATGTGTCCATGAAGGCCGTTTCGGATTTCCGAGAAACATTGATCGAAGTCGATGCGGCAAAAGCATGATTTGCACAGCCGATGAAAAGAAACACCAAGACAATAAACAGACCTGATTTATTGTGAGTGCAGTGAGGACAGCTAGGAGAGGAACCAACGTACGCGGGCGTGGAAGAAACGCTAGCCATCCTGCAAGGTCATCTCAGGTATGGGTTACATTGGAGTGGAGGAGTTGATATCTCTGCTTCTGTACTTTATACTCTTTGTGGGACCGTATCGCACAGCCATAACGACGGACGTTGCCCCTGATGGCTGTCATGCCCTTGATGGGCAGCGACCGCACGACACACACTGCAGCATTGTGCGCTATGTACCAGACAAAGTGAAATGGAGCAATGTTGCTTGCTCGCTATTGTATTCCGGACTAGATTCAGCCTGAGGAGCAAGCACCATGAGTTAGATACTGGAGCACCGCGGCCGCAGTCAACAGCTTTCAAGCTATCTTGGCAGTGCTTATCGCGAGATTGACAGAGGAGGGGCCTGCAGGGTAGGGACCAGGAGCGGAGCCGGGCGCGCATGGCACGCTTGTCCCAAGTCCCCCTCCTGACTACGCAATGTGTTAGCTGTTCAAGTTTGATTACCGGAAATTACCGGCAACCCATAACCGTGACGTCAGACGTGTCAGGAGGCTTACTGCACAGATGCAAGCAATCCCCGCGCGAGGCCGGATACGTTCCTCCTTCCTCCTTCCCTCTCCCCACCATGGCCACACCCAAAAATACACCCAAATCACCCATTCATCGTCCCCCAATTCACAATTCGCGATTACTCTGCGTTTTTCGCTGCAGGGGCGCTGTGCTGCACGTACGTTGCTTCTGTTATCGCACAAGCCCCGCCTCACGCGTGTATTTCAAGCATAAGCCATGGAGGAATGACCCGTGCGTCCTCTCTAAATATCTCGCGAGAAACTCCAACTCCCCGCAGCCATCGATGTCGTGAAGACGCGTATCCAAATTGACCCCGCCTACAAAGGCCTGGGAATAGTCTCTGGAACGAGATATGTTGTCGCAAAGGAAGGGCCTTCTGCCTTGCTGACAGGCTTCGGGCCGACGGCCGTCGGATATCTGGCGCAAGGTACGCTACTCTCGTTCCAGCTCTCGGATAGTTCTCATGCATGTCCAGGTGGAGCGAAATTCGCCGGTGAGTGATCAAGCGGTCAGGAACCGCCAGAGGGCCGATGCCAGTCGCAGGATACGAACTATGGAAAAAAAACCTTCGTCCAGTTCGCAGGCGACCAGGACACAGCCGTCAAATACCGCACAGCGATCTACCTCGGCGCTGCCAGCGTCGCCGAGTCCGCCCGAACTCCTTTCGTACCCCACGTTTCAATTGACAAGGACTTGCAGGTTCTTCGCTGACATCCTCCTGACTCCCCTGGAAGCCACCCGTATCCGCTTGGTCTCAGAGCGGGGCTACGCATCAGGCTTAGTGACGGGCTTCACGAGACTAGCCCGTGAGCGGCATTCGAGAACTGTACGCAGGATTCCTGCCCATTTTTGCAAGTCAGTACTCTTTTCCCATTTTTAAATATCTCACCATTTTCCCGCAGACAGATACCGTATGCCATTGGCCAATTTACGGTAAACGAGTTCTGCCACGAGCTCGCATTTCGGTCCATGTCCGAGGAAACGAAAAACAACCTCTCAGAGACTTCAAGTTTGCATATCGCTAGGAAGTGGAGTAACGGCTGGTTTCGCAGCAGCCATTCTCAGCCACGTTCGCAAAACATCTGCTTTTGTCGTCCAGAATATTGACGGGTTCCGCAGCCTGCCGACACGCTCTTGAGTCAAATAAACAAAGGCCACGGGCCTGGTGGATCGATGGTGTACCGGCTTACCTCCTTGGCTCGCGAAGCAGGTTTCAAGGTCTCTTCGCGACTGGGCCGCGCATGATCATGACCGCCGGTCTTGTTTCGTCCCAGTTCTTGATGTACGGCGAGATAAAAAAGGGTATGAAAGAATGTATCCTGGCCCCGATGGCGCACTCACTCTTCCTTAGCTCTGGGAGCCCCACCGGGGCTGGAAAAACAAGGAGGATTGAGCACATGTATACCAAATTTACACTATAGACTATTAGACAGTGGGTTAATCCAGCGGCAACAAACTTCAAAGCACGTGTAGCGAAATTTTCATTCTTCCAGGTCAGCCTCAGTGCCGTCGTTCCTGCCGAGGACGTCTGCCAGTCGCCCTTTGACGTTTTCGCCCCCATCGCCCTCCAGATTCCACTTCAGAAATTTACGACAGACAATCTCGGCATCCTCCAGGTCTTCGCGCTCTTTGTCAGTCATTTCCTCGTCCAGGAGATGACCGAGCTCGTGCCTCGATATCAGATGGCTGAAATGCCCGCTTCCTCAGCCCCGACCTCGCACGTCAGAAACCTGCCGCACCTGACATATTGTGCACGCTGCACGATCCGGGAAGGCACACCAAAGATCTCCGCACACTTCGCAGCGTGCGAGTCAAGCGAAAGCCCCTCTGCGACTCTAGATATCCAACGTAGAATGAGCGTCGACGGCCGCTGCAGAGATCCCGCCTTGCCTGTAGAGATACGTGATCTTCTCGCCTGGGACGGCCCTCCTGTCGCCGCGGTCAGGCGCATCTGGGCTGGCGGCGGATTCCAAGGTCGCCCAGGGCTTCACGGGGTCGTGAGAGGAGCCGGCATCGAGGACGTGTCCGCTGCTTGACGTGAACATGACTTGCATGTGGAGGAACGTGATGGGCACCGCGTCCGGGTCGAGCCGGCCTTCCTTGAAAACATCGTGGAAATGCGTCGCCGCGAGCACCTTCGGGCAGTTCGGCCCACGATTGAGGAAGTGCTTGAGGACGCCGCAGAACAGACCCGCGCCATCTGTTAAGGCGAAGTACAGACGGAATAAGAGCACAAGAGCACATCAAAGTCAGAACCGGAAGGCGGTCAGAGAGCACACCAGCAGAGAAGCATACGAGCCTGTGGAAAGCGTCCCTTTGCCGAATTCATCCAGGAGGATTAGAGAACGGGCTGTCGAGTTGCGCAGAGCCAGTGAGACTTGGTTGAGGTCGATCATGAAGGCGGACTGGGCTTTGGACACAGATTCTCGGGTCGATATGCGGGTGAATACTAGGGGTTGTCAATGAAGGCCAGTTGATGGCGGGAACCAAGTACTCTTGTCAACTATCCCGAGGGTTGCAGATTCGGCGGGTACAAAGCTAGGTGTCCAGTCAAAAGGAGTGATATAGAGTCTATCTCTGAACATTACCATCCAATCTAGAAAAGAAGCATATCATGTGGCGGTCTAGAGAAAACGAGGCTTACTTGTGCCATGTATTGAATCAAAGCAACCTAGAACGAAGAATCAATGGGCTTTCTTTCACTCGCCGACTCGGGACCCCACAAACCTGTTTGAGATACACGCTCTACATAGAAGTAGTGTGAGGACCAGACAACTGGGAAAAGGCAAACTTGTACCTTTCCGCAAGCATTTGCCCCCGTGCAAAGCACCACACTGTTCCACTCTTCCGCCTCGTTGGTGTCCTCGTTGCCGACTAGAACAGAGCGATCTCCCGAACCACCTGCAATGTGCGTATCGTTTGGAACAAATGTGTCAACTACCTGTTCTTGCAGCGGGTGCCTGAGGAGAATGACGCCGACGTCGCTAATGAGGACCTGGTAGGAACGTACCGGCCCTGCGAGATGTCGATGATGTTTTGGTCGACCATTTCAGGCCGGCGGTACTCGAAGGCTCGTGATGCGTCCGCGAACGAAAGCAGGCAATCGAGTTCAGCACAGATGTCACACGCTGCAGCCATGGCCTCGAAGTGGATTAGTATTTCTTCGAGCAGTTCTTGCACGATCTCGATTTCTCTATCAACGATTGACGGGTGAAGATCGCCGATATGGATGTCCATGTCTGGGCAAATGTCAACATATGGAAGGGTCAGTTACAACGCTGCTGACCGGTCATTTCTCGCGATTTAAAATATACATGGGATCTGTGGAACGTCACTTCAGTTCCAAACATAGCTCTCGGGGACATACTCGGAAGAAAACTAGACCACCTAGATGAGCCGATCACATAGAATAACAAGCAAGAAAACACACTTGGAAGCTCCACCCGTCGATGACTTTGATTCCCTCAGGTGTCTTCCACTCTTCCAACATTGGCACGCATATCAGGAAGCCTTGCTCTCTTTTCATCTCTGATACAGGATACATATTGATGACCGGGACGTACCAAGTTGCGGAAAGTAAACTATATTCAAGGACGAAGCATAACCGGGAGGAACTGATTGACACATCTGCTCTGCGACCTTGGACTGACATCCGGAAGCATTCAGTTCGGAAATTGGGGATTGTAGGATGACGACTCACTAAAACAGAGTCGATGCCATGGTAGACGTGCTTGCGATTGTCCAATTCCTCATCGACATGCGGCCTAACACAGACCCTGCCAGCATTGGCGGATTCCTCCCAGTCAATCTGCTTGGCACGTTAAAAGGCACTTTGGAATCAATTGATTTCGTACAATTTCATTTATTCTATTCCCAACATCACGAAAGTTCGCGATATCTAAAGCTGCGATAAGCTTGAGGGTGATAAGATCTACAAAATCATTTGAGCCACTTGGTCCTCACCTTTTCGACGATTTCGACACCATTCGCTTGATGTAGTTGAGTGAGGTTATCCCGTAGCATGGCGGAATGAAAGGTAAACTATATGTGGCTGTTGAGTATGAGCCTGGCAATGCAGCTTGCCACAAACTTTAACAAGTCCCTGCCAGTCTGACATCTTGGCTTTGCCGGACCGCATAATCTCCAGTATACGCGGCACGTTTTTTATGCCCTTGAGGTGGCCATGCATAGAGTAGGCTGGAACCAAGTTCTCCGGAGCGACAAAACACGCGACAGCGTCTTGCCGTGCCTTGATTACAGATAGTGATAGAGACGGTCTGAGAAACCAGGTGCGGAGGAGAGCACGTCCCAGAGTGGTTTTGGTGTTGTTCAGGGTCCCTTTATCAATGACATGCGGATATGAGTAAGAAAGAGTCCTGGAGATTGCAGGAGTAATATACCAAACAGAGATAATCCTTCTTTGGTCTTATCGGAATGAACTGAAGCGTGGCTCTCGTTCTCGAAGACCTGGAGTGAACTACTCAGACTCAGTCACATAACAAATCCAAGATAATGGGCAAGCGTCTCACAATAAAGCATCGGCATTTATTTGCATCACTTGATCCCTTGACAAAATAAGTCAGTTAATGATAAAGCAAACGAATATTGCTGACAATGAGAGCGCTTCAATGTCGCGAACCTCCAGTCCACCGATGCCCTCATCTTCCAGGTCGTTCACAGCACGTTCGCGCACAAGATGGTCCAGCAATGCGCCGACTGAGGCAATCTACGCGAGCGGATGTTACTATGCACGCAATTCACAGGGCGACGTCTTACGCAAAGCGGAGAAGATTCTACGGAGGTGAAGTTGGATATCTTATCGAGGCATTCCACCGTTAACGGTGGGATCACCGCCGTTAGCTTCGTGCCTTCTTCTCATGAAGTCGTAGGCATTTCGAGCCCTGAACCAGAAGACGTAGAGCCGATATCGGAAGAGGCTGGGAGCTCAGTATCTCATGAGGTAGTTCAGAGAGCAGACGAAGCGAGAGAGCCGCTCGCGCCCTTTAGAAGCGACGAATTCTTTTTGAGGTCTGATTTGAAACACACCGCCGAAGCATCCACTGAGATATATGTGAGTATATGCAAGGCACTTTTGCACGAGAAACGTGGCATACTATGTGCGCGAGCAATATCTATGAACTCGTCCTCCGATTTTGAGCTGGTCAATAAAACGTCTGGACTGGCCTGCTCTAGTACTGAGAGCAGATGGTATTTTTTAGACCGGAAGGGGAAGAAAAAAACGGATATACGCATAGTGGTCATTCGAAATAGGATGTTCTTGAGTATCCTCAAGAACGTATATCATGCATTTAATTGGATCATAGTACGCGCATCCAACACGACCACTAGATGGATATGAATGTTTAGCTCCGACTGAAAAGGGCTAAGTCTCGTACTGTTGGCAATATGCTGCAAGGCATATCTGATTGGGTTTTCAAAAAATGGGGAGGATAGCTTCGGAGAAATGGACTTGTCTAATACTGAGGAATCCTCTTCTGAATCGCTTAGTTGTGCTGTGGTGCCTTCAGTGGCATCGGCTTTGCCTCCATCTGACCCGTTTCTTCTCTGCTGGAGACGATACAGATTCTGAATCAGGATCCGATTCTCTTGATAGACTGTGTTTGCGTTTACGCGCGAGGGAGCCTTGCGACGTCCAGGCATGGTTACTTTAGAACCTCGAAGTGGCGGCGGAACTAGTAAGCCAAGTTCAAGTTACGCGCATTGGTCACACCACATGACGTGTGACGAGGTTCATACTGTACTACAGAACTTAATACGTTAAATCAGAATTTGGATCGACGCTAAAAGCGCTGAACCAAGATCGATGATGGCGGCAATATATAACGGTACATATGTGTGATGTGCTACTTGCCAACTTTCAGTATTTCCTTGGCATCGTTGCCGCCACTACTCGAATATTAGCGTTGAAGACGAATAAATAGAACGTAACACACCATTCAAAAGCAAACTCGCTGAGTCCAGCATCACTTTGTTCCCAGAGGTCGACAGCAGGTTAGCGATTTCGCGTGCGGCTTCCAGTCTCCGCAGCTCAAGGAACCCTTGTTGGTACGCATCGACTCTCCGATGAGTTCTGCACTTTTGCCTCACCCTGGGCTCGCACTATGATCGACTACACACGATTGACTCAATTAGACAGTAAAAACAGATATATTGAGACCGACCAATTTTTCCTGGACAGCTGATCCACTAAGAAAGCTGCTCTGAGTGCAGTTTGTTGAGCAACCTGGAGACAAGGGAAGTAAAACTTTTATACATGAGAAGAGTAGAAAATAACAACCTGTTTTGCCTCCACTGCATGGGTGAATTCTGGGGAAACGCGACGTGGGTGATGGAAACGTCATCAAGCACTAGATTGAAACGCAAAGCGCGAGTGGTGAGGTGTTCTCTAACCAACCGGGAGACCTGAGACGAATGAGTGTCCAAAAATGAATACTGCCCATCGTCGGTATTCGCACCATTTCACGCTGCGTTATGAGCTGGCTAGCATTGAACTGAGCGACGACACTCTTCAACACTTCGTTGACAATCGAGGGCAAGACCCTCTCGTCGTAGTTTGCCCTAACTCTCGGTAGATGGTTGGTAGTGCCTGCGTCGATGCCGTGACAGCACACGGCAGTAATGTTGACCATCTGCAAGTCTGCCATGATAGTTCAAGTTACGGATGCACATACCATGGAGTCACCGACTTTTGTTCCCGTCAGACTGGCAATGTTTCGTGGCTTTGCTCGGATGTCGAACAGAATGGAGTTTCAAACCAAGGAATCTGTCAGACACATTGAGTTTTAAGAACAGGTAAGAGAAAGAGAGAGAGAGCGAGAATACGTTTATGTGAGTACCCTCATTGTATACATCCTCTTTCACGCCATGTAACCTGAGACTCCTTCAGCGCCATTGAATCAAACGGGCCAGAGTGACATACCGGGTGTATTATGGCGCGGTGACCACCATCCCTGTTGAACGATATCAGTGGGCTTCAAACAAGAAGTTGACCCAGCGTACCGTTGAACAAGCTCCATTCAGAGCAACGCCGCTGCGATCAAAGCCAGGACAGCGCTGAAGCGGTGAAGAACCCTTTGCTAGGACCTCCACCCCGACCAGCGTTCCTCAATTGGTTGGCAAGTTTTCGCATTGCTTCCTGGCCGTCCATATTGGTGGAACCTGTGGACACGCAATTCCGTTCGGCAAATCCAAGTGTCGGTCACAGTAGCGTGACACCAATTCCGTCACGCGGCTTAAGCTTCACAGCGGTCAACTATCTTCCGCAGAACGTTACAGAAGGTGGTACGAGTGGACGAGTCAGAATGCTTGACGACAATACAGATTTCAGCAGCATGGTTCATATGTATCCCGTGTATTTTCCTGAACATTGACCACTTTCAACTAGCTTGGCTGGGTTTCAATCGCATGTTGGTGAGTACCAATCGTCTCCGGGTAGTTTTTATCTTACGACTCTAACCATCAGGATGTTGTATACACGCCTCAATATACGAAAATTATTGTAGGCCATCTTCTTTTTGTCCACTCATCATCCCTATTCATAATCGGCAGCTCTTCAGTCAGGAGAAGGCTTGTCTGTTTCTTCGTTGTGATCTGGTAGTATCTACTGTGCCGAGTGGTCTCGTCCGAAGTGACGCCAATAGGCTCTTGGAGACATTTGTAACCTAGTTGGTGCCGCCCTCGCAGAATTCTGCCCACGATTATCATTATTGCTCTTTATGTGAATAGGCATCAGCATCTTCTGGCGCATCAACTAAACCTTCCATCAGTATACACTTTGCGACATCACTCTGATGGTCCAAATATTTACTATCGCTGGAAGCGAACAATATCGTCCGGACAAGCCCAGAAGAAGAAACGCCTCTGATACCTGCCAATAATGCCCCAACTTGCAGGATAAACTGTCAGCGGCGGCCCTGATCTTCAGATACCAGTGCCTCATCTTTGTGTTTGCCACTGGCGTTTTGGCGTGGTGGATATCCACAACGCGAGGAAAAATGAAGAGCCTCCGACGCCATCCTACTGCAGCCCGTTCAGTGGACAGTCCAGATTCTCGGATGGACGAGTGCCGTTCTTTACGTTTGGTCTTTCTCAACTGGTGCCATCCGAAATTTATTCATTTCAGGAAGATTAGCTTGGCGCAAGAGTACCGCAGATTGGTTGAGAGGGCGAGCAATCGCCTGGTTGTTTTGAACTTTCTTACAGCTAAAATTTTCGAACTCGATGCGAAGGGCTATCCCCTGCGCTATTCTTTTTCGCGATATTTGGCAACGTGACCTACACCTGGTCGATTATTGCAAAGAGCACAGATAGAGCGTATCTGATCACAAATGCGAGTTGGCTGGCAGGTGAGCCGGACCTTCGACGAGATTGATACCAGAGAGACTTCGCAACGCTAGGGAGTGCCTTGACAGTGTTCTTGATCTAATCGTAAGTGACACTAAAAATACTACATTCGAACCTTCAGGTCGACCTGCGTTACCTGTTCTAGGTGCTTGGTCAGTTTTTCTACTACCATTCTGTATCAGCGGGACGGGGCCCCAGGCTTCGGCGCTCTTGATCAAATTAGTATACTGCCGAAATTAGAAGTAGAAATCGAAGCGCTGAGGGAGCCTGAGGCTGAATAACCGCGAGGCTTATATTTTAGTGAATCTTGGCCCAAACAAGCGGTGCTTGCGCTGACGTATTGTGTCCACAAGTTCTCATTGTTTTTTTGCCTCGTTCCAAAACACGAGGGAAACGCTAATTCCTCAGTCCCACGATGCGGTCCAACGCTCCCATCACATCTTGCTGCCGCCGTAAAAGGGACAGAGGATCCTTTCCGTCTCCTTCGCTCGTGCGACTGGGCGAACTGGCTCCTCCCATATAATTCACGCCTTAGCAATCCGCCGTATCCTCCCTTGCGGACGCCTGCACAAAGGTACGCTGGGTCGGACTCCCGAGACAATCGATTCAAAATGAAATGTATCGCAGGACCTCGAGGCCGTTTGTGAGTCGTTAACCCATATCGACTAGCGCGTGCGTCGATATTTAGTCCAGCCAAGGAGGACTTCGGACGTCATCCGATGTCCACTTATCCTCAGTGCATCCCTTCGAGCGCCTTCTCCTCCCGCAGAGGACCACCGGCCCGAACGTATGCGATTTCTCTTCGTCGCCGCTGCGTTAAAGGCCAGCCTCTTGCCGACGACCCCTACCACCCTCGGGTAGCCCCCGTCCCCAGGAAATGTGTTGATACCGCGACTACGAGAGGCGATACATTCACTTGATCGAAAATGGCGTCCTTGATGAGCCAACGCCGTGATCTCGAGTCGCGCTTGGAACAGGCTGTGCGGCTCCAGTCTCCTGTTCTGCGTCTTCCCAGCGAGCTCTTGTGTCCATTTTTATTATTGGAGTTTTAGGCGACTCAGAGGACGGCAGCTCCGAGAGTACGGACGATGGGAACCTTACCGTTATGCTCCGACTTGATGTTGGTATGGTGAGTGGCCAAGATCCGGATGAAAACCCCTGTGTGCTGAGTTCGGGATAGTCGATATTGGCTAGAGGTGGCGCTCAGCACACCGGTTTTGTGGGCGAAGATTTCCGTCAGTCCGCACGATTCGCTTGAAAAAGCACGCCGTAAACTAGGGCGCTCAAAATCTTGTCCGCTCGACATAACTATAAACTTCGGACCGCGTACGGAGTACACGTCAAGTGTTACAGAGCAAGTGGTACATGCGATGGATCTTTTCCGGCCGGCCCTGTGGCGCACGAAGTCCTTCCGTCTCAGCGTCCCGAATCGGCCACAGGCCCATGCAGTGCTTCTGCGGTGTCAACAAGACGCTCCCCTCCTCGAGACTCTATCCATTCGCATATATCACGCCATGCAGGATGATAATTACTCGATCCCGCCCCTGCCACTTTTTAACGGCCGCACTCCCCGACTGCGCTCCTGTTCGTTGACGTCGTTTAATTTCGGCTGGGACGTCAGACTTGTGTCCCGACTGCGTGTTCTGAAACTGGGAGGATATTTCAATGCCACACACGCCATCTACCAACACGCTTCTCGGTTCGAGCCCTTTCCATTTATCCCCGTTGCGGTCGTTCAATAGTCCCTCCCTCGTCAGGAATCCTGCGTGAATGTCCTCAATTAGAGGAACTTGCACTGCGGAACTTATCTGATGTCGATTGCGCTCCGTGCTTCTCCCACTCAGAGGATTTCGATTTCCTGCGTTGACTAAAGTCGTCAATCTCCCCCGACTACCAAGGCCTCGTTCTACTATGCTGGCATCGCCTTGACGCGGCAACTTATGGCCAGTTCTCGTCCAAACCTGGAATCTCTAGAACTGTGCTACCTGGAAAACGTCACCCCAGTTCTACAACTCTTGTATACCAGGCACTTACTCGACTTCCTTTGCGGCTTTTGCGTATAGAGTCCTCCCTATTTAACGAACTCAAGCTTGTGAGCCTCTTGCGTCGGCTCCCGTCTTTGGTCACATTGGAATTGGTGGACGTTGAGACGCCTCTTCCAGCCTCCTACGAGTTAGCTCAATTCCCGGCCTTGTCAAACTCAACTCATTATCTTCTGCAGGGCCTTTCGTCTTCCCAACCTTGGGTCTGCCCCAAGCTGGAATCACTTGCCCTCGACGGTGTACATCACTGGACTGGGATTCTCTGCGCACGTTCGTTGAATCGCGCTTGCCCGCCAACTCTCATGCGTACCCACAATTTCAGAGCGCACAAGTCTTGTGTCTTCTCAGCTCACGATAACCTCGGCGTCCACGGCAGCCGCCGCACATGCACGATCACGGACTCATCCCTCGAAGTCTATATCCCGCCGTGTATCTAGGGCCACTCCGGCTCCGCGCCATCGATGTGACGAGGTGTAACCAAATCAGCAAGGAGATGGTTCAGTGGTTGAGGATGTACGTCGCTGAAGTCAAATGCGAACGCGCCAAGGGTGTGTGGGGTGAGCCCATGCCATAATCGGGCCACCCTCCGAGCTCGCTTTTCTTATTTTGTGTAACTTTTATACTGATAAGTGGATGTATATTCGCAACATGGATTGAATTGTGCATATTACCTCGTGTTGTGCTGAAACTTCCAAAAGGACCGAGAGCTATCACTGGCCATCATGATCATTCATTCCTTCATGTACGCCAACAACATCTGCCGATTGGCCTCCTCAGCCTTCCGTTGCCTCGCAAATCCCGGTGTCCACGTCCGATTTGCTTCTTTTGTTTCCTCAGATCCTCCGCTGCCTTGACATGCGCCAACATCCGGCGGCGTTATGTGTTATGCGTTTCTGAGAGGCCTTGTACGGGCCTTCAGTCTTTGCCTTGAGACCGATGCGAGGCGATCGACTTAAGGACAGTTGCTATCGGGGTGACTAGAGCTTTGCGTAATCCATGCGCATGTACCCCAGACGCCGGCGCAGAAGGTGTTGTTGTCGTCCTATTTTCGACAGCGGCGGTATCCTCCGTATCCGATTCGTCAGAAATTTGGAATCTGACATTGTCAGATCGATGACATCTTCCTGCCGTACTGTCTCGATATCGCCATCTTCCTTTATTGCACATCCAAAGTTTTGACCAAAGATCGCATATGTAAAGTTTTGCCGCTCCCGGTAGCGATCATGTCCCGGGGTGCGATATCTTTGAGCCTGTTGGTCGCCGTGCGACGTCAGGCCCAAGGGCTTCGCCCTCGCTCCAACCACTGTTCTGCAGCATCGTGAACCCCTTGTTGGAGGGCCGATAGCTAGCCACACTGGAGGTGTGTACGGTTCTTCATGGGGGAGAGGAGGTGGGTCTCGTGTAAGAATATCGGCGAGAGTTGAGGGGGATGTAGCAGGCGGAGGCGGAGGTTCAGAAGGGATGGCGTTCATGATGAACCAATTGTTTTTGTTGCGGTTCTCGAGAGTAGGACGTACGGCAGACGGCTTCGAGTCCGTTGATTTAGGACAAGACCTGGTATGAGAGGTGTCTGTCGTCTTGGTCAATGACCTGTACCAGTCTGCAACATCCGATGTAGGTGGACGTGGTTCGATGAGTTTCGCTACTGAAGGCCCAACGACTGCCGCCGCAGGCACAAATCGAGGAGGCGGAACGAGTTGTCGCTTGAAAGTCAGTTTAGCCTCAACCTCCCAGGCTTCTGCAGGATCGATTTCTTGTCCGTCTTGTGGTATTTGGCCTGTTTCGCGCTCCAGTCTCGCGCGTTCGGAAGGGTCATAATGTGAGTAGATAGTATAGGCCATGAGTACCGGTTTTGTGCTTACGTAACTGATCTCGGTTACCTGAACGTTACCGGATGCTCAAGCTGGTACTAATAACCTTTGTTCAACGTTCAACGCCGAGCTCTCAGTCAAGATACTATTCCTGATGAGACAGGCTGAAATTGGATCGAAAGCTCTCGCAATTCCTCACGACCCTTGACGAACACGATGTTTCCAGAGAGGGTTCACATGACGTCGGCGGCTACAATTCTTCTGTATCCTTGATAAATCCTTGAAACATGGCCGAGCATGGCGGATCGTGCCATTGTATTGTAATCGTCCATTGGGCATAGCGTTCCGCGAGTCTATCCCGTACTGACACATTTTCCGTCTCTGGGCTCAAAAGTCAACACCGCCTGGCCAAGGCTGGTCAAGGTCTCGGAGCCTCGCGACGTATAAAAGGCACAGAAGCAACCGATACATCATTGAAACCAAGGGCATGGCTTCACTTGTTCTTCTAAACAGCCTTCTTGCTGTCTTCTTCGCTTCGAGCACTGTTTCGGCTCAGAGCTGTCCTTGTGGCTATCGAGACTCTAGTGGGCATACATGGGTCCGTGTTAATCAATACCTGAACAAGTCGTCCACTCACGGTCGCAGCGGGAGGCCATCGTATCAACTTTTACCCAAGATGCTGGCGCTCTCGCCGCTGTGGATGCAGATTGGATAATTGCTACGGACCACGAAGATCAGCCAACGGGAACTGCAGCTATACAATACGTTGCGGCAAATGTTATGGAATTCCAAGATGCTCTAGGATTAAAGGCTTCCGCTGTGCGTGTATTCCACCTTCACCCAGCCACAGTTTTCGAATTGGTGGCACATATCAGTATGACGGTAGTGGCTCGGTTAAGAGTGCGGAGATATTTACCCAAGTTCAGAAACTTGTCATCGCTCCGCAACGTCGTGCTCATCCCCGATTCGCAGAGATCGGATATCCTTTATGGGTCATTCAGAATGCAGGCACAAGTTCCTTCTGTCCCCGGAGTCGTCTTTGGTAAGCAGAAAACCCGTGCCGTCTTAAAGTTACTTCAAGTGTGGCTCGTATCAAGGTTTTTTCACGTACATTACCGAGACTCAAGAGCAGGACATCGAGTTCTTATCTTCTGATGTTGACTATTACCAACGCCTTCACTACACAAATCAGCCCGGCCAGCTACAGAACAGCGACCCAGACCCTGATGCCGCCAAGGTCAGCGATCCAGACCCTGAATATGATTTTATTCAATCCCCCGTGTGTCCAGGACGTGGTTATTCCAGGCGCGGATTTACGTACGGGCTATTGCCGCCTCTACTTTCCTCCATCCTAACCATCCCGCTACTACCAGTACATTCGGCGTCCATCGAATTGATTGGCTGCCATCTGAACGATCTACTCTTACGATGGTTCCAATAACGGCCAGAGCATCACTGTAAGTCGCCGTCCATGTTCAATGGAGGACACCAACAAACCATCCATCGGAACAGTCGACTACGATTATCACAAAGAACGTGCCCACCACGCCGTCTGAATTTGTCCTCAACGTGTGGAGCAATGGTGATGCGTAAGTGCCTTGCCATACGCTTTAAGATTTACTTATCCTATTCCCACCCGACTTGCAGCAATTTCTCCAAAGGACCGCCAACGGCAGATGCCATCGCCACCGTACATTATGTGCACTTGTATTTCAATTCGACAACGCTCTCTGCGGCCACATTTGCCTCAGCCTGTTCGGCTGCAGGGAATGTTGCGCCTTGCAGTATCTAATTCCAAGTCACAACGCTGGTGTAAACTAGTTCTCCGTGTTTCTCTGCTAAGCTTGTTCATTCATAGTACTTTCTGTTCAAATTTGGAACCATTTGAACGCCTCAAGTGATCCATGTAATGGTGTTGGAGGTGGAGTTGATCTACCGCAAGTGTTCCAGATCGACAACATTTTACATACATACTAGATAACAACAAAGGAACAAGCAAAGTACTGCCTACCAAAATACACAAGTCCATATTATACAAGATAAGTCGGCAAGCGCAGAAATGAACAGACATTTGAATCTGTAGGGAGAGAATAGTCTCCAGAGACTCGCGTAGAATCGCAGCTGATCAAAGAGGAGAGTGGCATATACCTTGTGAGGTCCGATCATGAGGCGGAGGGTTTTGGCCTGAAAATAGAGCGTATTCGCAGCCCCCAAAAACGCCCAAATCCAAGGGGTACGCAGGATTGAAAATTTTGACACGACATTGATTTCTGATGTAAAACATCCTGAAAGTTCAAAAATGAACACCAAAAATAAATCCGGAGCACTGTTGTTGCGCAAGAGAGGATTATGTGTGTTACTATATGGTGATTGATGTGACTGATTGTCACTAGTTAGGGTCCAAAGGCCTTGAATTTTTTTCGAAAGTTGCTCGATCTGTTCAGAAAAAAATCGTTTTTTTGTGTTTTGGAAAATTGATGAAAAATTGCTCGTAACTTGTGAACCATTGTCTGCCTCAACTTCTAGTGTTCATTTTTGAACTTTTTGGGTGTTTTACACCCAAAATCAATGTTGTGTCAAAAATTTCAGTCATGAGTACCCCTTGCCTAGTCTCGTTGCCGACGTTATAGGGCGCGTCTTAGCAAGAGTAGCAGCTGCACTGGGGATATATATAAGCGACGGAATGATCCGAGGCAGACGTTTTGATGAGATTTGATTGCGGAAGACTGCCCTGGTGCAGTTCGTATACAAAACGGGCGATCGAGTCACGCCCGCCTTCCTCTGTTTCGTTTTTGCTCATCCCTCCACCCTAGGGCTCCAAATTTTTATCTAGTACATTCCTCAAGACTTTGCCATTACAATGGGACCCATAATGGCGTTTTCTCTGCCGTAAATTAATTAATATTGGCTATTCCATCAGACCATTGCCTTTGCTGAATTGTCGACTATTTGTCTTAATCCTGCCCAGAAACATGTCTAGGAGATCTATATGATGTACCAGTGTGTGCTCCATCCCTCCGCGCATTTTATTACACCGTCCTATCGGCATTGGGGAAAGTTTTGGGGAAGTCCGCAAAATGTTCACTTCTTGAAGTCATTCCTAAAAGCACGCCTCTTGTCGATTTTTTTGTGTAGGACTCTTTCATTATTAACTAAAATTATATTGAAGACGATTCCAAATTCTCTAAGGTCCCATTCCAGCCATATACTCGAAATCCGAGTCCGAGTACAGTTTGTGACCGATGTGACCAGATAAGCGATGGCATGCTATCTATACGAACTGCACCAGATGTTAGGGTGTGGTCTTCTGCGGGTCTTTTTCATCATTTCCTCTGCCCCATCATTTTGATGTTTGATTCCGGCACGCAGCGGCACACCCTAACATCTGGAACCGAGATTACCCCTTGCCGAAATCACAAAAGTTAATGAAAATTGATGGGCTGATAGCGAAAATTTGGTGACACCCAAAATGGAAATTGGTGACCGGAAGAGACTGATAACAACATGCACCAAAAATGCAACATGCATCCTCTGATACTCATTTTTTCTTCACATACGAATAGGGAATCTACCATACATGCTCGCCAGGCTTCAAGTGTGTTTTTCCGTCTTGGGAATGGACTTAGGACTTGAATCGAGCTGAGCAAATGGCCACTCAGTCACATCAGTCACTTGCCTCAGCTAAAATGATGAGTGATAGTGGAAATTTGGCTGTTGTTTTTTTGAGATTGCGAATATGCTCTAATGACCTCAATAGAGCATATTTGCAGCCCTCCAAAACATCGAAATCACTGGTTTGATCCCAAATGGGAATGAGTGATGCCCAAAGGAGTAAGCATGACAAGACATGGACACACTGGTTGAGCATTTCAAGTTTTTCACCAATATTTTCGCTGAAAAACTTCAATATTTTGCAGACATTTTTCAGACATTTTTCACTGAAAAAGTATGTGAAAAATTTAAAACTTTTTCAGTACTTTTTTGACTCAGAATCAAGGTGAAAACTTTGAAATAAAATTTATGGTTTTTCTTGCAAGAGTGGGTGACTTTCCATAAGCATAGAATAATGATTCTGGCATATTTCTGCTCTTGCCATCGCCGCTGCCGAGTCAGCTGTCAGGACCCCATCAACGGGAAACCCAAAGCGTATAAGAAATAATCCAGATCTACGAAAATCTGTAGAGGGGTACCCCCCCCTCTACAGATTATTATTCATTGGAATAAACTGTTTTGGGTGGCCAACGGGTACTCCTCGTCCACTTGTGAAACCAGCGAGCCTCTGATTCATGTAAGAAAAATTCAACCACCTTCTGTTACCCATCGGAGTTCGTTCCGGCCTTTGTTCAAGCATGAAGTCCAATTCGTGTTTTTACTTCTTTCTTATGGGAATGGAAGCCGTTTATCAGACGATCCGAATTTCCTGTACCTTGATGCCATCGCTGGCACCTTCAACTAAGCTCAGAAATACCCCAGGATTAGTTTATGCTTATGGAAAGTCAACCAGTAATACCAATAACACTGGTTGAGCATTTCAATTTTTTCACCTTCTTTTTCAGTGAAAAATGTTGTTTATTTTTCAGACATTTTTCACTGAAAAAGAAGGTGAAGATTTTAAAACATTTTCAGCACTTTCTCAATTCAAGGTGAAAAATTTGAAATAAAATAAGAAAGTGATGAAAATGTTTTGAAATTTTCACCTGCTTTTTCAGTGAAAAATGTGTGAAAAATAAACGACATTTTTCACTGAAAAAGAAGGTGAAAATTTTGAAATGTTCAACCAGTGTAATTCATACACATTTGCAGCTGAAAATGATGGTGAAAAATTTAAAACATTCTTCACCACAATTTTCACCTGGAAAAATGCAATAAAATGTGTGAAAAATCTTCAGTGAAAAATGGTATAAGATTGGAAATGGAGAATCCATGTTTTCAGACATTTTTCATGATCTTTGATTTCACTTTTTTCACTGAAAAATATGATGAAAAAGATAATCATTTATTACCACATTTTTCAGTGAAAATACAAGTGAAAAGTCAAAATATTTTCCTGACATTTTCCACTGGGAATGAGAGTGAAAAATGTGAAATAATGTTTAAGAATTTTCTGATGAAAAAGATAAATCATTTATTACCACATTTTCAGTGAAAATATGAGTGAAAAAGTCGAAATATTTTCCTGACATTTTCCACTGGGAATCAGAGTGAAAAATGTGAAATAATGTTTAAATTTTTATTCAGACATTCAAGACAGAAATTACCAAGATTTTGTTTCAAATTTTTCACTGAAAAATGCAAAAGTGGTTTACAACAATTTTCTGTAGAAAAATTGTAACGTACTTCTGAAAGGGTTTGAGGTTGTGATAATGTGAAATTGGAAACAGATTCAGGTGGATGATATAGAATGCGACCCCGCCTCTGCCACTCCTCGCAAGTGAACAGATTTAAAATCCGAAAATTGCACAGAAACAGCTTTCAAACTGAGGATTCAACCTCTGCGGAGTCAATCTGTGGGCTTTTGAGGGGGGGTGGCACAGCAGGGGGTGAGTTGCAGATTAGTCCCCAGGACTGATATGTACCTGAAACAACAGAGATATTAAAAAGTCCACACTGAGGGGGACTCAGCAGACATTGAATACTCAGTCCTAAAGTGATTTTTGGTACAGATTTAAAATCTGTGGACTTGTGAGGGCTGGCACAGCCAGGGGGAAATTGCAGATCAGTCCCTGGGACTACTATGTACCTGAAACCACAGAGGGATAAAAAGTCCAGGCCCAGGCAGACTCAGAGGACATTGAATACTCAGTAGGCATTTTCCTGCATTTTTGGCCAATTCCAGTCCAGATTTAAAATGAACAATTTTCGGATTTCAAATCTGTTCGCTTGCAAGGAGTGGCAGAGGTGGGGTCATAAATTGTTCAGAAATAACTTTCAAACTGAGGATTTGACCTCTGCAGAGATAATCTATGGGCTTGTGAGGGGTGGCACAGCCGGGGGTGAGTTGCAGATTTGTCGGATTTCAAATGACCCCACCTCTGCCACACCTTGCCTCCACAGTCCCGGTCTTCTGCTTGGCAATATTTCTGGCTTGATCTTGTGTGTGGGTCTTCCTCACTATGCTCTGTCCTCTGCACACCTAAAAAGGCAATCTTCCAGCCTTGTTAAATGGGAGATATAAAAGTGAACTGCCCACCGCACTTTCAGATTCTTGGAAAGTTCCTCTTTTAGTTTGACAGACAGTGTAGTAGAATGAAGTCAATTAATCAGACATTTCCGATCAACTGGAAACAAAGACATTCTGCAGAAAGAGAAAAGCTGGCAGAATGTTAAACTTTCCGACCTGTTGAAAGGTGTGCTTAATGTTAGAGGGAATTTTGCTACTGGTCCAGCATTTTCCGGACCAGTAGCAAAATTCCCTCTAACATTACACCAACCTGAAAGGTTTATTAAAAGTTTAACATTCCACCAGCTTTTATCATTCAGCGGAATTTCTTTTTTTCCAGTTGATCAGAAATCTTTGATTAAATCACTACTTTCTACCACACTAACTGTCAAATTGAAATAGGAACTTCCCGACAATCTGAAAGTGTGGCGGGCAGTTCACCTTTATATCTCCCATTTAACAAGGCTGGAAGATTGCCTTTTTAGGTGTGCTGCTTGGATCCTCCTCTCCTAGCTTTTGCTCCATTATCTGATTCCCTTCTCACTCCACCAGCATTATTTGCTGAGTTTGCCACATGTGGCTTTGTTTCTTGTTCCTTAAAGTGCCTTGTCTTGCACTTCATCTGCCACCTGTGGCTATCCCTTAGATATATCCTGTGAACCACCAATATTGATAGGTTGTCTTGCCAACCACCCTTGCCTTCAAGCTTTAAACCAGATGGCTGCTGTGCTGATGACAGGTGCATACAATTTTTCCTACACATCTAACCTTCATTTATGTTTTTTTCTAGCGCTTGCCACACAGACCGTCTGCTGCTGTCACTGTCCTGGGCTGCTCATCTCTGCATCCTGGCCCACCTCATCGGGCCCTGGCCCTCATTGTTGTGATGGTCAAGCTAGTTTCTTTGACAGTCGAGCAACATTCACCATCCAATACATCAACACTAGGTACATACATTTCTCTTTACATAAACTATCCTAACACACACCCCATTCTCCTTACCCTCGGGACAGTGATCTTGATGTTTGCAGAGAATGCTGCCAAGGGCAAAAGGTCAGCCCCCAACCTCTGCGCCCCAGCCAAGAAACTCATTGCTTGCCCAGCAATCACGTCCCGTACTGCAACTCGAAGCTCATGTGCATGCCACAGCCGTTGCTGGCAGGCAACACACGCATTAGCATCGTGTGCACAATTGACCCTGACGCAAGCATGGTGAGCAAGAGCATGAGCATGCTGGAGATCGTTGACATGGACATACTGATCAAGCACTACTGGAAGGAGATCGGGGACCTCAAGCAGCGGCTTGAGGAGCACGAGGCAGAGAGCACTGTACCGTCTGTGCATGTGCAGCGCCTGTCTGTGTGCGAGGTGTGTACCTTTCCTGTCCCCTTTTCCCATGCCTCGCTGATGCTGACCGTGGGTATCACAGCAAATCACGACAAGTCGAAGGCGATGATGGACCTCAACATGCGTATCAAGCAGCTGATGAAGCTGATCCTCACGAGCCAGAGTGTCAGTGCAGGAGATGACTCGTGCCTGGGGAGCTGTCATGAATGGACATTATCTAGTATATATACTCCCAGCCACATGTCAAGCTGAGTTTGACATTGCTCCCTTTTGGTGGAGAGGTAGTGGTGCATGGCTGGGTGCATTACATAATTCCTTACAGGAGCTCCATCAAGATTGACTTTGACATGTTGCCATACCAGGTATGTCGTGGGCACTTGCAATCCTGCGTTGGTCTCTCATTTTATGCCTATTCTGACTGCCTTTACAGCTGCATCAAGAGTTGCTTGTTGCGTGGCTGCAGCTTGAGTCACAGGCAAACCAGATCCTGTCGCTTGAGGCGATGCTGCTTGCACACATCCACGCTGACAGAAGAGAAGAATTGGCTGCTCACAGAGCAGGCATGCACAATTCGTGGGCTCAGCAAACTGTTGCATGTGGTGTGTTAGGACATCAAAGAGGAGTGGGCATGGCAGCTCAAGATAGAGCGACACATGCATGAGGAAAAGGAGGCATGGGCTGGCGAACTTGTGCGCCAGCTTGCATCACTGTTCCGAGCACAGCCACTTCAGGATTGCGAGCTGGGCAGTCGGATTTTTAATCAATATCTTGCAGGGAGCAGCCAAAATTTGAAGCAGTTGGGAATTGTGCACACTTAATCGCAAGTGAATCGAAATGTGAATCGGGATGGTCAGAATTCAAAGTGATTATCCCACAATTATGATGCAAAACAAATACAATAATCAGAGAACTTAATCGCCGACTGAATCATCTGTTAATCGGACCTGAATTGAGGTTTCTGACTGTCCCTAATATTAGGAAAAGTCAAAGCTGCTGATTCTCAGTCGATTCAGAGTTCGATTCAGAGAGGATTCTCTGCCAAGAATCAATCAAGAATCAATATCAACTCTGACCGCCCCGATTCTCACTTCTAGGGATCAGCACCATAACCGTATAATACGGTATATGGTTACAGGTTATATGGTAAGCTGTAACATCCCATAAGAGGTCCTGGGGCCTCTCCTACAGCAGTTACGGTTATGGTACAGCTTGTTTAGAACACGCTGATGAGCACGTGAGGAGGGGAGTGGAGGTTCAAGGAGGATATACAAGATCCACTCGCACGACACATGAAGAAGGGCGACACATCCATATCAGAGGCGACACATTGAGCAGAATGCGCTGCCTTTGATTTAGAGGACCACACTTGCCGTCGTGAGAATGTTTTGCCCTGGGTGAAGGCCGGAAGTGGGCACGTGTCGCATCTCTCCACATTCCTCCTTTCTCTCCTACTGCCACCACCAGTGCTCAAACACCCCAGCGACACATCAACAAGCATGTCAAAAAGCATGTTGATCGCACCAAAGCATACCTCCCATACCCTAAACACATGTCAGATGGAGGTAGTGCTCTTCAGCGCCAGTTTTGTATGCTTATGTTAGGCTCATCAACACTCAACGCGTGGAGCATTCGTGGTAGGTCTGTCTGCCTACTCTTGTGCTTCCAGCTTGCTAACTACCCTGGTGCATGTCCTGTGGGCCGTAGCAGTCCACTCAGCATGAACAATAGTGCCTACCCCCTCGTGCATGTCCTTCGATGTGCTTATTCGCCTCATGGCTTCTCTCTCCCAGGTCCATGGAGGTGCTGCCATACTACATCCATTTTTCCTGCTACTAGCCATTTTGCTGAGCCACGGTATGTATAGGGCTCATATTTGTGCTGCACGCTGTCCATGCCATGCATCGTGCTCAAGACGCCATTGTGCACCTCCATTGTCTCATCCCACCCTCCTGCTAATCTTACATCGCACAGATATCGGTGTTCAGCTGCACCTCCCTTCCCTTCGTGCCCAGGACTGCATGTGCTCGAGATGTCACACTCCCGAGCCATTTGAATGTGGTGTGTCCTGCCCTGCTTCTGTCATTTCTGCCTGTCCTGACTCTTGTTTTGTGTAGCCTCCCTGCTGTCTGCACCACCCCAATTGGAATTTGGTAGGACACACAAAGTAGCCATTTGAGTCTCCATATCTAAATATGTTGCAAGCCTGGTATGTAATCCAGTGCTCAAGCCGCAGAACCCACAGGATGGAATGAGTAGTAGTACAGTAGTTTTCATTATCTTTCCTATAACTTCTATAACTCCATTTATTGCTTGTACGACTCTATTGAAATCTATCTATGCTCTTTGGTTGTTGATACTTTGCAGCAAAAGTGTGAATACACTAGCTAGATCAAATCTCAATGTGCTGTGGACTCTACTTTTTTATTTTTTATTTTATTTTTAGTGGTACATTAGATGTTGATGGTCTCGGGGTCAGTGCTTGCGTGCTGGTCTTAATCTCCCTTATGCTGCGGTAGAAAACCCGTTGGCGATTGTCCTGCAGGCTCAGGCCCGGGAGGGCTGTATTCAGCGGTAACATAAGGTCCCACTGCTCGTCAGCCCTCCTTCTCGCTGACTTTTTCGCCAGCTCAGTGGCCTGTCTGCACAGCGCCCTTTCGGGGGAGCCGGGTGCGGCCAACTTGAAAATAGTCTGGGCTTTCCTCGCCTTGAGTTCGGCGGCCAGGCAACGTAGCACCGTCCTGTGCGGTACTCCTATCCAGCCTTCGTGCTCCCAGCCAGCGAGTTTCTTATTCATCGCATCTGGCACGTGTCTTTGCGTGCTCGTTATCGTGAGTGCCGTCTCTCTACTCGTCGCCTTTATCTCTTCTAATGCCGCAAAGAGTTCAGCTATGTATTGTGTCTGCTCTTCCGTAGCAGGGATACACTTCCCTCTGTTCGTATTATCGCCGGCTTTGACGAAAATGCCGCCAGCTGCGCGCGCCGCCTTGCTTGATGGTGAGTGCACCACCCCCGCTATGTATATTTCCACAGCGTCAGGGGCTGGTGTCATGGTGGTCCTCCTCCGTACGGGGGGTCATTGCGTTCCTTCGGTTCGTCCGCTTTTCGCGTCATCGTTCGAAGACCTTGGGCGATCGACGTGATGCCCTTGGGGGGTCTGAAGCGTACAGTGCCTTCATTCTGGTCTTCTGGCACCGTGTCGGGGGCTAGTTCTCTTGCGTCCTTGTTTCTGGGGATCCATTTGGGGAGAATCTGTTGTAGACGAGATCCTACTGCTTTTGCGCATGCATGGGGTTTTTTGCACCCTCTCATTGTTCTATCTTCATCGCATGCAACACACTTACATGCGTCACTCCATTCATGAAGGGGGTCTTCTAGACGTTTGATCAGGTCCAGGCCGTCCCCGGTTGTCATCACGGCGTGGTTTTTTCTTAAACATTTGGCTTTCTCGCCATTGTTCTCCTGTCTTTTCTGGTTGTTTTCCCCGGGTGATGCCATAGGGCAGGTCTCGTTGAATCTCTGTGGAGGGATGGACCGTCTCGAAGCTGACACCATATTTATTCAGGCATTTAACCATCGCCTTGTGCAGCGCTGGAGGATCCTGCTGGTTCACTTTTATGTTCTGGATCATGAGGTTCGTTCTCGCGTCTGTTGCGACGGATGTTGGTTTGACAATATGATTAGACAGGCCGTGGAGTGCCAAGGATGCCCAATGTGAGTGTTTCTCCATGTCTGTCTCTGCTAGTGCGGCAGCCTTCAGTAATAGTTGGGCTTCATTCCGGGCTTCCAGGTCTAGCAAACCGATGCCCCCCTGCTCGCGTGGCATCATCAGCGTGTCGCGTGCAATCATGGACGACTTCGAGTCGTTAATGAATTCTTTTTGGGATTTCAGTATGTGCTTCATTACCGCTGTTGGCATACCGTTTACTTGGGCTAGGTACTGCGAGCGTGAGCCTGCAATTATCTGATCTGCATTCTTCTTCAGGTTCAGGGTCGGGTTGAGGTTCGCCCATTGCTCATAGTCCGAGTCAATCTTTTCTATTACTGGGGTCCAGACCCCGAAGGCGTCGACTCCGTTCCCAATGAAGCTCCCAAGTATTCAGACTGCTTCCCCTTCTTTCGCGATGTGGATGTCAAGCGGGATAGGGTCGTCTTCTGCGTTGAGCTGTCTTGTCTCTAGGAGACGCGCACGGTACTCAGGGGTTCTGAATGGTATAATCTCTGTTTTTGTGACATTGAAGCGTGCCCCCGATGCTAGGCACCATTTATCCAAAACATTCTTTAGGTCTTCGAAGTTGTCTTCTCGCTCAGGTAGGCTGTGGTGTTGTCCGCAAACAGCTGGACTACTGCGTTCTCAGCCACTCCAGGTATGGAGTATCCTCTAAGGCCAGAGCTCCGTAGCATTGATGCTAGCGGCTCGATAGCCAGGTTAAACAGCAGGCATGATAATGGGTCTCCTTGGCGGACACCTCTCGTTACACGAAAGGACGAGCTAACCTCGCCGTTGATAATAACATGCGTGTCAGCGTACTTGTACAGGGATTTCACCGTGTTTATGTAGAGTTCCGGGAGGCCGTGTTTGCGGAGGGTTTCCCATAGGTACGGGTGAAGTGTCTTGTCGTACACTTTTTCCTGATCAAGTGCTACGATTACCCCGTTCTGCAGGTCGTCTTCGGAGTATTCCACCACCTCCATGGCCAGGTATATTGCGTCGGTGATTTTTCGTCCTCTCATGAAGCCGGATTGGTCCTTATGGATGAGGTAGGGCGCAATATTTCTCAGTTTATTTGCTAAGGCTTTTGTGAATATTTTGTAGTCTGAGTTCAGCACGGTAATGGGCCGATAGTTCGCAATATCAGTCCTATCTTTCTTCTTGAAGATGGGGCACATCCACCCCAGGGAGAATTTGGAGCCCTCGACCATGCCATGTTCCTCGATGTCGTTGTAGACCCAAGTTAGGACTTTTACAATGTTGCATGTTCGCCTCTTAGGTGCGTTGGACCCTTCGTCCTTCTTGTTTCCTCTATTTATGGCTTCGAGTCGTTGCCAGAACTCTGAGGGGATGCCGTGCATTCCTGCCGCTCTCCCGAGCGACGCATCCTTGAGGGCCATTAAAACATCATCTTCGGTAAGTTTTTCGGATAGTGGCTTCATGTCCACCCCTGCCCTGGGCTGAGGTAGTGAGCCCAGGGCTTCTTTCTGGGCTTCTTCACGCTCTTCTTGGGAGGTTCCTATCCCGTCGGATTGGAGGTCATTGTGGTAGTCGCGGGCTATTTCGGCCATCTCTGATGAGCGTCGGCTGCCTTTTTTGGGCGTGGTGTCGGTCCGACGAAGGTAAGTTAGCGTGTCTCTAGGTTTCGCGTCCTTACTGAGGTCGACAGCATATTTAGTGATATGATTTAGTTCTGTGTACGCACGGACTTTCGTCTGCAGTCGCTTTCGCTTGCGCTGGCGGTCGACCAACTCGTCTATCTTCCTTTCAATCACCCCTACTAACTCGGCAATCTCTTCCTGAGACTTTCTTCTTGCTGGTTGGTGGTTCCCGTCTGGCGTATCCAGAGCGGTGTCGTCCAACATGTGGACGGGGTTGTCCGTGGCTTCTTCTGGCAAGGTACCCCATGTCGGATCATTTAGCAGGGCTTCACGCTCGTTGGTTAGCACCCTCTTCTTCTTTTCTGATGCACCTATCACTGTTTTCGCCCGTTTCTGTCTGAGACTTGCTACAGATTCTTTGAAGCTTTCAAATCTAGTTTGGGCGTTGGAGAGCGCGGTGCGTTGTTGATCCATCGAGTCTTCTAATTTACATGCCTCCTCCATAGCCTGACTGATGAATTCTTTATCATATAGGAGGAAGAGCGGCAATGCTGGTCTACCTTTGCCCACGTAGGGGGCTCCTGGGGCAGAGATTGTGTGGAGACCATTCTGTGGTCTGTGAGGCCCCCAGCCGCATCTTTAATTTCCCAGTGGTGACAATTTTTCAGGAGGGTTGGCGAGACCAAGATTCGGTCGATTCGGGACAGTGTCCATGTGAACTAACATGAGTGTACACCTTCGTTGCCTGGTTGTTTTGTCTCCATCCGTCCTTTAATTCCATAAGGGGACGAACCTCAAGTAGGTGGCGACCACCGTGTCGGGGTCGGCATGATGTGGTAGGTGATCTATCGCGTCTGGTACAAGGTTAAGGTCCCCGCCCATGGCATCTGGTACGGGTAGGTCGATGGTGAGCCACATTTCGCATAGAGAGTTCCAGAAGCTGATTTTCTCCTCGTTAGATTCTGTGGGGGCGTAAATACCCAAAACAGTCAAAGTTTGCTTGCCGTGCCATGGAATAACCGGAGGATCGCCTTCCCCGGTATGAGGTAGTGGATCTTTACCCCCTCTGTATTGGTAATTTCCCTGTTCAAGACTATGGCGACGCCCTTTGCCGCCGTATTTTCCAGGTATTCGTAGTTAAATAGTTTTAGCCGCTTGTTCATGTAGCTTTCTTCAATCTCGAGGGCCTGCTCTGCGGACATGTGGGTCTCAGTAACTATCAAAATTCCAAGTTTTTCTTCTCGCATCATGCATGGATTCCGTGCCACTTGTGGCTATCTTGGCCAGTGAGGTTGCTTTAATGCCATTAATATTTATTGCACTAAGATTTATGCTGGCTCTCGTGTTACGTGCTATACTAGGATTTCCAACTTGCTGTTTCCCTCTCTTTCGGTTAAAGAAGGCAGGCGCGTGGTCTTCGTCCTGGGGGCACCCCCTGGGCGGGCTCGCGGCCTGGAGTTAGTTACTCTGCCCTGGGTTTGGGCGTTAGCTCTGTTATGCGGAGCGTTGGGGCCAGGTGCGGTCCCCCCCGATTGACCTCTAGCTGTGTCTGGGTTTCCCCTTGTACCCCTAGTCGTCCTCGGGCGGGATGGCATGCCTGAGCCCCTGGGCGACGTGCCCGGATTTTCCGTAGCACTGTCATTTCCGTCACGACACGTAGACACACGCGTGTTAGTTGTCGTCGCTCTTCGCCAGTCGCCGCAGCAGTCAGAGCAGCGTTGGGACTGCCACGGGGGGGGGGGTCTCGTTGAATAGTGAGAATAGCCGGGGCTAGGCCCCCGTCGCCCGGGCTCCCGCTGGTTTCATGGTTTTGTCTCGTAGCCTGCGGGCACTGACGAGGAGGATGCACCGAATCCCCTAAACCCTCCCGCGTTCCAGGAGGGTCCGTGGCGCTAAAACGTGTTTGATTTAGTTGTGTTGTCATGGTTTTAAGAGTAGGGTGTGGAATGGGTAGTTGTAGTGCGCGGGATGGCGCAGCTACTGGCATACGCGACGCCCTCGTGCTCGGGCGCCCATATCATAGCCCAGAGCAGAAGGCTTATTCTGAGTAGTAACAGCGATCGGGAGACAATTCATGTATTGTTGCGCAAGGGACACATAGAGAAGTATTTGTACGTCTATAGGGCATCTGGGTAGCTACCTTGAATGTAGAGGTGACTAGAAGAACTCATCGCGCTCGCGGCGCTTGCCCTTCCCCTTGAAGTTGTTCCCCTTCTTCCCCTTCCCATCTCCTCGGGGCTTCTTGTTGGAGGCGCCTTGGCCGCGCCCGTTGCGGAGTTCGGGCCAGAGCCACCTGTGTTGGTGAAGGAATTAAGGTGCATCTGTTCTTGAGCCTTGGCTGCGGCGGCACGGCTCGCATCCTCGAGCGCTGCGATGGTGGCGGGGGTCGGGCCAAGCCACCCAGGGGTGCTGGGGAGTGGGCAAAGGGGGGTCGGTGGTCGATGGAGGGGCAGATGTGGCATCGGAAGGCACGCTGAAGGCGCGCCGTACCGTAGAGTGCCGTCATGATCTGCAATTTGCCGAAGAGGCGGCGGCACTGGCCCCAGAACTCGCGGTCGTTGGTGGATGGGTCGACGTAAAGGCGCCACGCGACGGTGTTGGTGTCGTTGACGAGGAGGACGATGCCGTAGACGGTGACTGACGCGAGAAAGGTCGCCCACACTTGTTCCGCGGAGACCTGCGGCCCAAAGGCATCCCGATGGGTTTGGACGAACTGCGCGATCTCCTTGTTGGCCGCGATCGCGGTGCGGATGAGGTCGCATACCGCGCTAGCGCCCGCGTCGGTGTTGGGGAGCATGAAGCCGGCGAAGACCTCCATGAAGCCAATGACGGGCATGTTGTAAGGGAGGGGGAATAGGGTGATACTGGTGGATGAGACAATGCGGTTGTCGACGATAGCTTGCGCGAGCTGGTTGGGGATGTCAGCGGCGAGCCACAAGGCCGGGCTGGTCCCATTTGCGGCGGTGGGCGGGGTTCCGAGGGTGAAGCCAGTGGGGTCAATATTGACGAAATTGCTGATTGCCTCGCGGATGAGGCCGTGGGTCCTCATGACCGCACCGTTGCTGCCGCTCACCGCGATGAAAAACTTGGGCTGGGCAACAGTGTCGTACATTCTAATGAGGTCCGGGGGGACGCCTTGGAGCAGCTGCTCCGGTGAATATACTATGGCGGGGAATCCGCCAGCCGGGGTCGGGGTGTACGAGCCACGCGGGGGGAGTCTATCCGCGGTCAACCATAGGGGGGGAAAGGCGGCGGTGAGCGCTGCACCACCGGCGGGGGGAGGTGCTATAACCAGCGCGGCAGCAGGCACGATGACCGCAGCAGCGGCGTATGTAGCGACGGGGGCGATGGCAGGCGCAGTGATGGTGGTGAGGGGTGCGGTGACGGTGGCGGCGGGTGCGGCGGTGCCAGCGGTGTCGGGCGCGATGACGGGGGTGATGATGTGTGTAGGCACGGGGCCTGGGATGGGCGCGGCGTCGGGTGTTTCGGCAGTGTGGACGTCGGGTGTGGTGACAGCGGTGGTGACGGCAAAGGGGGCAGGTGCGGCGTCTCCGGTGGTGTTGGCGCGCATGCACTTGGATGGGATTCGGGCTCGTCAGCCGGGTTGTCCTGCGCCGAGTTGAGGCCGAGCGACGCGGTGGTGGCACGTGCAATGTCCGCGGCGAGGAACAGGTCCCCCTCGTCGGGGACGGGGGGGGTCACTGCTTTCGCCTTCTTCTTACCCTTCTCCTTCGCGGTCTTGGCGCGTGGCTTGGTAGCAGTGGCGGGGGCAGGAGCCTCGAGGGGAGGGAACTCATCCCCTGATATCTCCATCACCAAAGCTGGGGAGGGTGGGCGCGCGGCCTGTGGGGTCGGTGTGGCGTTGGCGGAGTCCATGGGCGCCGGGGTTGAGTCACTGTCCCAGCCGAGCGCATCACCAGTTTGGCTAGGCGCAGGCGAGGGGCTGAAGCGGTCGCCGGTGTTGTCCCAATATATGTCGCTACTCTCAGACGGGGTGGGGGAGGACGTGCGGGTGCGGCGGGTAAAAACCATTGTTGGATGGGGTGCTTCTCGTCGTTATTAAACGACTTGAGAACAAAAAGATGAATTGGATTTTCAAAATTCCGGCTTCCATATGACGCAGCTACTTGGCGGCCGCCGTAGGGCTAATTCGTACAAAGGGAGGGTGGGGGGCGCAGGGCGTGAGGCCGATAGTCTGGTCGAGAGCATGTCGGCAAAGGCTTCTTCTGGGACTCAGGGGGATGACCATACCCGCTTTATAGTTTGTCTTGGCACTGCGCAGACAAAGACCCTCCTGCGTGTCAGCCTACATCGGCGAGGTATGTCTTTGTGCTGAGGAGGACGAGGTATCTGTCGTCGCAGGTGTCGTCGATGAAGGTAGGAAAAAGTAGAGGAGATGGGAAGAAACTAAGGAATGAGGTGATTGACACCTGGCGTTTCGTGTGAGTCCGTTGTTGTCCGCAGTAGCCACGAGGTGCTCGGTGACCGAAAGGAGGCCGGGGTAAACGTACAAAGACTAGGTTATCGACGGTGGAGGGGAGCGAGGGGGAGTGGCTCGGGGGTCGTCTGTCGGGCTGGCACGTCCCGCGAGGAGCTCGATTGTGGCCGCTGGTGGCGGTGGGGTTATTTGTCGTCGTCAGCGGGAATCATCTGTCGTTCATGTGTTTATTCGTCCGTGAATTTACGGGCAGTCATGGATATGGTGCTTCTATGTGGGCGGCGTAGCGCCCACGTTATAACAACGTCGCGGGGGTGAGCGGCGTCTGTGCTGCTCCCACCAGGCTCAGGCGACCAGCAGCCGTCGCCTTCATCGGCCGGTGGGGGCGCACACCCTACTCAGCGGCGTGAGAAGATCCGACCATTGTGGTGGTACAAATCAAGGGGCCCCCCCTGTGGACTCCACTTAATGTGCCGGGTATCATATGTGTCGTGCAGGCATATCTCGTCCATTCCGAGGTTCAAGCCAGATACAGGAGGTAAGAAAAGGCCGAATGCACTGTTTTCAATGTTACTAAGCTTTCTTCGGCCAGGTTCCAGCCACCCGTATACAGCTTTTTATGGTATCTCGAGCCGTACTGTAATCATCCCGTAAAGGCCTGAATTTGGGACCTGTAAACACCATATTCTTTATGCCCGTAGCCATATATGGTACGGTGTGAGGCTGCACTATGTTTGCCCACCGTTGCGACATAATCCGCGGTGTAGTCCGACCAGCGACCAGGATCATTCTGCCACACTCTGCAATCGTCTACAACCTAGTTTGCATCGTCCGCCGGCCCCAGAGTCTGACTACGACTGTGTCCGATGAGCAATTACACCGTCCGCTGGCGCCAGGATCATTCCGCCACACTCTGCGATCACCTTCGACCCAGTTCGCATCGTCCGCCGACTCCAGAGTCACTCCATCTATAAGAAACACACCACAAATGTTTCCGACATGTCAGACAAAGTCATATGCAGTCCGCTGGCTATGGTTCTGCACACTAGGAAATCAGTCTGCAGGCTCATACAATGATTCCGCACAGCTGGGAGGGAGAGCGGGAAGAGGGGGACCTGTTCCCGATCGTTGGAAAAGATGAATGGAGTCGTCGGAATAAGGGAAAATCACATGGTCTTTAGAAACAGTATAAATACCACTCACTGTATCTGGAGAAATCATCTCCGAACTCCCCTGCTCTCTGCTACTGTCCTAGACTAGAGCGGAAAAGTAGGAAACCTGCCAATCTATAGAGTTCACTGGTCACCAGGGGCTCTCTTCTTCACTCATCCTCCATTCTGAACAAGAATAATCCCCGGAAGCGTCGTCCTTTAGGCCCTTCACAAAACTCTTCAGTCCTCTCCAGGTCCTGAGAGGCACTGTCCACCAACAGATTTTATACCGTGAAGCTCCAAAAGAGCCCCGGTACGGCGCCAGTTCTTGGTACAGATCCAATCTGACCCCGAACGACTGCGCAGAAACAAATCAATTATCCAGATCCATTCTCCGCTTCGGATCCTGCCAACAATATTAGCATTTCGAAGTGTGCGGACTCTCTGAGGAGCCATCCACATTTCACGTAGTCTGGTGAAGCATCCACCTTCTATGTTTAATCATTCGCGGTACCATGGAGCGCGATCGGAGACCTGTGGACATCATTTTTCCGTTTGCTTTCAAAAGCGGACAGTGTCCATTCCATTAAAAGA
Organism: Mycena sp. CBHHK59/15; assembly: GCA_029204085.1. Lineage (NCBI taxonomy): Eukaryota > Fungi > Basidiomycota > Agaricomycetes > Agaricales > Mycenaceae > Mycena > Mycena sp. CBHHK59/15. The sequence goes on along the minus strand of JARGXW010000255.1, from coordinate 64,236 downwards.
AACCCTTAGAAAACTACACATCCTTGGAGGCTTACGAAGTGAACCCGCATCACGACAAAGGCTTTTTAACAGCTCGCCTGTAGAATGGAATTCCCGTCTATCCTCCAAGAAGGCCCCAGATTCGTATCAACATATCCGGTGAAGGATACAGGTCTAGAAAAGGGGTGACCTAGTGCTTCCTATGCGAGTGGAGACGATTCCGCCGTGTACCAGTAGTGCGAAACAAATATTATTGGAGAATCTGGACCCCATCGGACAGATCATAACTATTACACTAACCAACTAACTTTAATCCACACAGGGAATTTTAACAAACACAAAAACCGAAGCCCTCCATCACAACTGAAAGCTGTAAACTCTATTCCCTCTAGAGGACGAACACTACTCTACTTGCAAATACTACCCTGCATCTAGTAGAACCGCAGTCCATATCACAACGGTGCCGATCCCTACCAGTGAGTCACTCCAATTCTCCCGTCAATTCTGGTGCCCAATGGGGTCAAAATCGACATCTGATGAGAATTGATGATTCTGTCGTTGTTTCTCCAGAGTCAGAACACTGATTCTCGTCAATTCGTGGAAATCATTGATTCTAGCCGATTCTTGACTCCAGAATCGACAGCCAGAATTGTCCTGTGAATCGGCCCCAAATCACTAGCTTTGACTTCCCCTAGTGTATACTATGTGCCTCACCTGGAAATATGCATTTCGGTTTTACTAACTATGATTGTGTGTTGGCCATCTGAACCACTTAGTGATGGGAAAGTTGGTTCAGTTCAGGTTCGGGGTGCTTTCCCCCAAATGCTGAACCTGAACCATTGGTTCAGTTCAGCAATTTCTTTAAACTTGAACTTGAATGCCAGGTTCAGGTTCGGTTTGGCGTTCAAACCTGAACTGAACCCTAAAAAATCTCTCCACTGTAAGACACCCATTTCTGACTCTCAAAATGTGCAATGTACCATCATAAACCTATCAAAATCATTGCCTGCATAAAATCTCATTGAATAGGAGTGTACAAGATTTCTTTCATGTTGGTCGACATTTGTGATGTCTGTGACTGACTGTAACTCACCTCTGTTTGGCGCAGATATATATATATTCTCTCCCAACCACAGCCACAAGTATCAGAAGCCTGAACAGCTTATGCCCTGATTATAACCAGCCCCAAAATTCAATGGAACACTCTTGAGAATGGTTAAAAACTGGGTGTTTGGGTAGGCCTGGCATTTGGGGTTTGAATGTGTTCGGGAAAAATGTAATTGGCCTGAACCCCGAACCTGACCCTCACATTCGGTTCAATAAATTACTGAACCTTGAACCTGAACCTGGCATTCAGTTCAATTCAGTTCAGGTTTGAACTGAAAGGTCACACCAGACCATCTCATCACTAGAACCACTTGTTAGTACCACTACTATAGTAGTAGAGTAAAAGTGGGGATCACATCAGCCATTTGACAAAACTGTTGTGGTGTTGTTGGTGTCGTTTGGGGTTGTCCGAGTTGTCCACAGCCCCATAACATGTCAACCAGAAAAATGCCTGCCAAAATGAAAAAGTCATCATCAGGAAATGGAAGGTACTCCCCAATAGAATGGGATCTTTTTTCTTTTTTTAGATAGAGGTTCATCAGACTTTTGACAGATCTGTTGTCAAGGTTTTTTGGGCTTCATGAAGCCCAAAAAAGCCCAAAAAACTCGCAAAACCTGACAACCTGGAAACTTCGCAACACTAGGGTCATTTTTCAAAACCTCCAGAAATGAAATAAATAAATCATTGCATGGGGGAAGATTCCTGATTTCAAAGCAGTTTCCTTTTTTTTTTTTTTGGCAGGCACTTTTTTCACTTGGGTGTTCGCAGGTTTTGGAAAACCTGAAAATGCCAAAAAAAAACACCAAAAACCCCAGAACACATTTGTCAAATGGCTGATGTCATGAGAAATGGGCCTTATGTTGTGCTCTTGCCAGGTTGTCGAGGTTTTGGGATTTTTTGGATTTTTTGGGGTTGTACACAGTGTTGGACTTAAGAGTTAAGCCTTAAGTTAAGCTAAGGGTTAATAAGCCCTTAATATTAACACTTAACAAAACTCAGGGCTGTTCTTAAGCCTTAACTAGGCCTTAATAATGGCATTCTTGTCCATTACCACTGCAAATCTACTGCTGTGGCACTGGACATTATACTTCAGTTCAGGACAGCTGAGAAAAGGGAGGACTGTTTTGAACCTCGAGGTGATTTCAACTCAGATCACATTGGCTTCTGACTCGAGTAAATGACTGCCTTTCCATTGGGTTAAAAGAAGCAGATTGGGGTGGCAGGGCATTGATGAGGCATTGTAAAAGGATATGGGAGTCATTGGGACAATAAATACACAAGAAGGTGCCATATTCTGTGCTTATTTTACACTGATTTTTTTTTACCAATGAACACAGCCACCTTTAAGTTAAGCCCTTAATACCAAGGGCAAATTAAGGCCTAAGGCCTTAACAAGAATTTTTACCCTTATTAACCCCTTAAGTTCCAACACTGGTTGTACAACCCCAAAAACCTTGACAACAAATATGTCAAAAGTCTGATGCACCCACTTGCAACACACTCACTCTCAGACTCAGCAAATTTATTGCAGTAAAAGCAGGTAATTTTGGACTCGAGTGAGACATTTGGATCTAAGGCTGCGCAATGGAATTTGAATGGAATACAATTGAATAATTCAGACAAAGCAGAGAGACACTCACCACATAGTTTCCAAGATAAATTGAACGAGACATGGCAGTACATGGGAGACATCGGATGCGAAGTACAGACATTGAAGTGTGTATGGGCTGTTGCTGGTGTTAGACCCAAACTTGAGTTCTTTCTGGATAGTCGCCTGCTAGAAGAAGTCTCTGTACTCAAAATCCACCATAGCAGCTGAACTTGATAGGATCAAAGCTCAATAACTTCTTCTTCTTCTCTTCTCTCTAGTTTCATGCATGCATGCACAAAGGGACTGCAGAGTTGGGTTTTCATGAGGAGTCCTATTAGGCACAATCGACCCCTTCTAAAACGCAGAGCAGGTGCTTTCAAGCCCTGTGCCTTTCACGTGTAAGAACGTGTCAAGTGGCATTTTGCTGCGCCTCGACACATTGTTTATTCGAATTTGTCTAAAAACATTGTATTGGAGTTGTTGTCCTCCCATGTACGCAGGTTTTTCCTCCTCTGTTTATCCTTTCCAATGTCCCCACCAATTCTTTCAACCTTGCTGAAGGTACCTTCCAATACTGCGGCCATTTTGGGGTGGACTCCTGTGGATTCTCTATCATGCCCATCATCTCGTCCCAGCAATGTTTTAAGTGGAGTACACGGCCTCGGAGAACGTAACCAGCCAAAAACGATCAGAAATCTGGACATAAATTGTCAAACGCTAAACTCACGCGCCTGTCACGGTCACTCCCTTCCTCCTCATCAACATCCTCGTCGTTCTCGCTCGAAGCTGTTTCTTCCATGCCTGTTGAAGACTGATTGTCACCACCATCAACTGAGGCCGGCCTGTGTGCAAGTTCTGGCCGTTCTTCGCGAGTTGGTGCAGCGACGCTGCGGATCCCCAGAACAAGGACCTCCTTGGGCTGTGGGTTCTCGTCGCTATTGGGCTGAGCTGATGTATGGATGCCAGGGATGGAGTAATATGGGGGGAAATGGCTTCGGCGCAAATCAAGGAAAAATCGCAAATCAGGTTCGGCCTCGGCATCTGGTGGTACAGTTTTGGTCAAGATACGCAGGCAGTGGCATCGGTGGCATACCACTCGAAGCCATAATAAAATTGACGGGGAGTACAGTTGAGTTGCGGGGCTGTTTTGGATTGCTTCTGTAGGCGAAATACACGATAATATCAAATATTTAGGCTGTGGCTCTTTGGGCAGGAGGAATACATGTGCAAAAGACTTCAAAATTCATTGTGATATCAAAATACATGTGAGCGTAAATACACGTGATCTGCAGTTTGGAAGGGGTTGATTGCCCGAGTCAGGAGTCCTTGGCCAAGCAGGGATTTTGCCCACTAGGTTTTTCATCTGTACAAGCCCACCTGATCCTGTCAGTATCAGGCAAGAGGACTTTTACATGTCCACCAGCTTTCTGCTCCCCTTCAGTAGTATTTTGTACTCTGAGGGCTTCTTGGAGTTATATATGGATAGCCACCCATATATTAGCTACTTGTTCATCATCAGTAAACTGGCTGTTCCAATTGTGGGACCGCATCAGTATAATATATCCTCCTCCTCCTCCTTCACATCTGGTTCTCCACAGGTGTCAGGTGCTGTGGTACTCATTCTTTGAGGTTGGCTTTGGTGGCACATGCAAATGTTCACAGAGAAATTATCTTAGACCTATCACTCGTTCGATTCCCAGCTTGGCTGCTCTTTTTTCTTTCCGGAATATGCAACTTTATTCTGATCTTGTCCTTATCGCTGACCAGTGACCATGTTTTTATTTTAAATACTGCTTTCATCCGAGTGCTGAGGAGCAGCCCTCTAACAATAATATTGATGAACAAATATGTATATTCTTTTTTTTCAGTCCTGTGGGGCACCTGGTACCATGTCTGTATGGAAACCAAGGTGGGATTTGTACAGGTGTGGCTTTGGAGACTGAAAATCTCACCTTATGAAGTAAATATCAATGAAGCCATTTGTTGAACTTGTGTTGTGTGTGCTAAGTACTACAAATGTTCTGAGGAAAGTATACATTTCAGTGTTCGATTTCACTCTTTCAGATTAATTCTAATTTTTCTAGGTCTGCGGCGCGAGTCCAGTTTGAGCAGCACAAACCAAATAATATTTTAGAACCCAGATCAGCTTTTCGCTGTTGTTTTCCTATTTCTGAGGTCCATCTTCATTTTTTTGGGCCTACAGCACTGTGATGCCTCAAGGAATCTTTCAGCATATTTTTAGACAGCAACCAACACAACAAAAATGGCCACAACCAATGCGCTACACTGTCAAAAATCGTGGGAACGCCTCGGAATCTGGCAACCAAGCTTGCAGCAGGCCTAATTCGTCCTGTCAGACCAAATCGAACTTGACCATACCATATTGGGTCTGGCATTACCATATTGGGTCTGATGTTACTATATCGGGCCTGGGACTGTTCCAGACAGGGCACCAGAGCCAGAATTTGATCCCAGCAGATCCAAGGCTCTCTAAATGCGCCGTGGAGGTACTCTTCACTTCGTCTGAATTAGTCAATTTGTATTCCATTCAAACCCCATTGCATAAACTCGGATCTGGACGTCTCGCTCATCGTTGGATCCAGACTCCGAATCCAAAATCACCCGCTTTTACTCTACTAGTACTAACAAGTAGTTCAGAAAAACACAATCATAGTTAGTAAAACTGAAATACATATTTCCAGGTGAGGCACATAGTATACACTGCAGTAGGAGCACAGAAGTGAAAGATCAGACGTTCACCGTACAATTCATCTTGCCTCAAGTCCCCACATGGAGACAAGCACACCGTGCAGGTCCAGGCATCGCGGTCCCTCTACGGCAGCCAATACGCGGGATCCTGGCAGCTAAACCCTTCTCTCGGCGCGATCCTCAATTAGTTGTGCGATTGCTGGCCCATGGGCCGGGATATAGTCGTCCTGGAAGCCGTCGGGGTACTTTACGTCGGGCTTGTTGGGATACGTGCGGTATCTGTTGCCACAGATCAGTAGGCATCAGGTGGTTAGGTAGAGATACACTGACGTATCGTTCCAGACTGCGAAGTGTGTCATGCCCAGTGCGTGCGTGGTCCACTGGTAGTCGTGTGCAAAGCCTCCAGGGTAGAACATCTCGATAACGGTGGAGATGCGCGTGGGAGGCTGGAACGAACGGGTTAGAGCAATGTCAATCAATGTCCGAAGAGCAGTGAAGTACCATAAACACAAGATGGGACAATCCATTCCCATGCACGCCGAGGAGAATCTGATATGGGATGGCATAATGAGAAAGATATGAAAACAAGAACGAGATGCGTACCGTCGTACGCGCGATAATCCGCAGCTGCTCGTCCTTGGTCAGCTTTTCGGCCTCCATCACATCGAGTTCCCACGTAGCACCCTTGCGCTCCACAAGTTCCTCCAGCGCGGCGACGAGCCCCGCATGTGACTCCGGTGTCAGCTTCCGCTTGCCGGCGCTCTGCCGGCTGATGTAAGTGACGACTATTTTGGCGGGCATTGGCAGCTGCAGATCTCCCTCAGCTGTATCGTCGCTCAAGACGACCTGCGAGTCTGCATTGGGTAGAATATCGTACTCGGCCCCTGCGAAACGCAGAACCGCGCTCCGCACAGGTTCCCACCATCCGCCCACGCGAGCGCCAACCAGTTGCCCCTTCGCGCGCATTGCCTCCACCGCCTCTGCTGCAATCCTCTGCGTCTGGCTCCCGCATACTGGCCCCCGATGTGATGCGCTCCTGTCAGTAAGTAAAACCAGCGGGAAGTGCCACGCTCGATTGCCGGAGGTCGTGATCGTCACTCGATCTTCCCAATCTTCCTGCACCTCAACCGTTACAGCTGGGAATGCTGCGCGCATAAAGTATGCATTGAAGCCTGGTCCGTCGCGCCACCCATCTGCGTTTGAGCGCGCGAAGATCACACGATGGATGGGTGGAGGGGCTGGATGAGGTCCAAGCATGTACTGCCGAGCAGGGTCTGAGGAGGGAGCTGAAAAGGCACCATGCCAGAGAGCCTGCACGCCGAAGAACAGCTCTGCCACCAGGTGGTAAAAGTGTCGTAGAAACTGCGTGGGTTCATTCACAAGAACCTAGCGGAGGGAGCTATAAGTCAAAGTTTTGATAGACGATGGGATTGCGCACTGTATTTCCATCTACTGATAAAACTCGGTTCTTGTGGCCCTGCCGGACATCGTCCCCCCACCGTCGATGGGCCTCTGCAGGGGTCAGGAAGGACATGCTATAAGGCGTCGGTTCCCGCATGGCAATGTTCTCGGGGGTGTTCTCGGAGGCAAGTGGAGTGCTTGTCATCAGACGTATTTCTGGGAAGTCTGACGGGGTGTCCGAAACGATGAAGAAAGTGCCATTGGACATATACAGGTTTCTGAACACTGAAACGAGGTTCAATGCAAGATCCACAGTGGAGAAAACGTACGTACGTGTCCATCCAGGTGCGTGTGCGACGAGTGATGTTGCGGGAAGCTCCAGCGCTAAATCGACAGAGCTTAGCACAGCTGGGCCTGCGGAGGGCTGCGCTACCACAGTGGTCGTGGACGCCTCCACGATGGTGGTGGTGGTGGTGGTGGTTTTGGTCTGGTACCGACGAATCTCCGGTGGTGGGGGATCGGGGGGGAACAACGGCTCGCGCACAGTGTCTATGAGAATTTCTGGAGCCGGTGAGTCTTGCGGAAAGAATATCGTGAAAAGGTGCATGAACGAGGCCCCCAGCAGCAAGAGAATTGCATCTCTGCGCGTTAGTGTATGGCGAAAGATCATGACTGTACGCAGTCAAGCCACGGATAATATGCGGACCAGACGGTTATAGGGAGGCAGGTTGACATAGCCCGATTACGTAAACAAATCCAACGGAGATTTTGGTACAGGATTGTGGGAGTGGCGACCTGAGGTATGTACGTGATTTTGGATGTCGCTTTGGCGGCTCGATACAATCATATCAGTTAGAACACGGACATATTAGCCTGTTTGAAGTGAAGCGAACTCTCAGCCCGATGCCACACGATCCACCTCCAGTCAAGGATGGGTAATAGGTGGCCGTCAAGGGCGAATGGGGTCGAAGTAAGGCAAGGTGTTCCAGCATCGTAAACGCGTAAAGTCTCGTAAATAGCCTTAGAAATTTGGTTACACTGGCAGCGCGTCCACTTAGCTGATATCCATCAACCATCACCGCCCAGCCGAGATGTCTATTTCTTGGCGTTGCAGTTCACGACAGTTTCACGGCTGGTATACACCACCAAACCGTTGGAATCGAAAATAAAATTTCTGAAAGTGAGGACAGTGTGATGTTTGGCTGAGATGCCGTTCAGAGTATCAAATAAGGTCGATTCAAGCTTTTCTGGCCAGAGATTTCGATCAAAGCATCTTTTCGAGGACCAGACCACGTGTTGTTCAGACCCAGTGTGTTGTTGATAGTTATTTGTACATATTATAGATACAGATGCCCCTGCCAAAATCCGATGCCGACACGCCGGCGCATTTTTTAGAGGGCACACCCATTCGGCAGCAAAGGTTGAGAGGCAAAGTTTCTGGGTATAGCCTAGTCTCGGCTCCAGACGTTTGGGTGCGTGCGGTCCGTCGGAGATTGAAAAAATGATGGACGGAGAGGGCACCCAAATGTCTGGTGCACTTCGCTCGCTGATCCCACCCATCGAGTCACACCCACTTTGTTCTTTTCACTATACCATATCCCTGGCCACAAAATCTGTTCTGATATCATTGAATTGATTTCAAACTGCATATTCCAAAATCCTAGATTTTTTCTGGCTCTTTTGAAGCTGTTGTGGCTCGGACTGTGTAAGGGCATAATTTCTGCTCATTCAGCAGCAGTGGTCCAAATTCCTTCCACAAAAAACTTGAAGCACACCTCTGGGTTAGATTGGATGAGAATCATAATATCCCAGCCAAACACTGGGCAGCCTGTCTTGCTCTGGGCATGGATTTGAGGATTTGTGACAAGGATAGTGTGACTCGATGGGGGCATCACTATATGAATTGCCCCAGACGTTCTGGAGGGATCTCTGCGCTTCATTTTCGACTCCGATGTTTGTTTGGCTCGGAAAGATCCAAAAATCCACAGTCTTATCCCTCCAGAACGTCTGGTAACGAGACTAGGTATAGCCCGGGCTATGCTTTGGTGGCACAGAATTTGGAAATTTCAAGAACTGAATAATGTGGTATTTGCAGTTTCTGAAGAACTCGAGGTAGGACGAAATCCTACCACGGAAGCATGGTCGGAAGTGTTCCAAAAACTGTGGCGGGTAAGCAGAGTTTCAAATATGAGTGAGCAGCTGGGAAAACAGGAATTGCCACGTGTTGCGCTAGCGTGATCATAATGTGTGACATTACAGTGACACGACACTGGTTGAGCATTTCAATTTTTTCACCTTCTTTTTCAGTGAAAAATGTTGTTTATTTTTCAGACATTTTTCACTGAAAAAGAAGGTGAAAATTTTAAAACTTTTTCAGCACTTTCTCAATTCAAGGTGAAAAATTCGAAATAAAATAAGAAAGAGATGAAAATGTTTTGAAATTTTCACCTGCTTTTTCAGTGAAAAATGTGTAAAAAATAAACAACATTTTTCACTGAAAAAGAAGGTGAAAATTTTGAAATGTTCAACCAGTGCGACACGTCAATTTTCAGCTTTCTGGCCTTCACAATGTGAATTTGATGCCCGACACATTTGCAAAACATCAGCCATTAATCGCTGAGGTCTCCAGAGGTTTAACAATAATTTTAAAACAGCTCTGGCCCACATTCTGGCCTCATTTCCATTAAATTCAGTACCTACACATAACTGCACCAAAAGCTCGCATGGGGAGCGGGAGGCACCCCCGAATGGGGAGTAGCAAGACACCGAAGAAGCGCTCCAAGGCCCGAAAGCTCCACACACAAAGCCTGAGCAAAAATAAGGAGAATCTTTCACCTTCTCCTGGGCCGGCCACCAGCCTTCCTCCTCGCAAAAAGCCATCCACAGACTACTGTCACGAGCTAGAAAGTCGCAGAGGAAGGTCCGCCACCTACATAGCACTCACAATAACCTCAAGGACAAGATTTATACCCTCACTATCAAGGAGAAGGCCCCAGACCTAGAGTACAGCAAAAACCTATTGGCTGGTGCACAGGCAGCCAAACAGCTCACAGATCTACAGGCTATGGTGACTTCCGAGCTGTCCAGAGAGAAGGACACTGGTTGAGCATTTCAATTTTTTCACCTTCTTTTTCAGTGAAAAATGTTGTTTATTTTTCAGACATTTTTCACTGAAAAAGAAGGTGAAAATTTTAAAACTTTTTCAGCACTTTCTCAGTTCAAGGTGAAAAATTCGAAATAAAATAAGAAAGTGATGAAAATGTTTTGAAAATTTCACTTGCTTTTTCAGTGAAAAATGTGTGAAAAATAAACGACATTTTTCACTGAAAAAGAAGGTGAAAATTTTGAAATGTTCAACCAGTGGGAGAAGGTCACAGCAGTGCACGAAGATAATGAGAAGCTCTGGGACAAGAATTGGGCACTCAAGAAAAAGATAGAGCGGTCTGCTGGTGTCTTGAGCTGCTCCATCGACCATGCATGGAGAAGGCCACAGGTTTTCTGAATTACACAGTGGGGAACATTCACAGTGCAAGTGAGACAGCTCGCTCGCACTATGATGGGTAGCGGCTGTGCACGAGGGAAAGTCGGGCCTTTGCTGCAACAAATTGGTGAAGTGTTTGGCATCAAGATACCGTGGAAGATGAGCCACTGTACGGTCAGCTGAGCAATTCTCGAGGGCAGTATCACTGCAGAAATGCAGATATCCTTCGAGACATCAAGGAATGAAGGTATGAACTGCAAAAATATTGTTTTTGGCAAAGTTGTAACAAATATTCAGGACTCACTATTAGCACTGATAGCACATCAAATCTTCGTGTCAATTTTGAAGCTACACACATCGCAATGCACATCCCCGATTACAAGTATGGCTCTCTTACCATCGACCCAACCTCTAAACCCAAAATACGGCTCACTGGAGTCCACTCGACCCTAGATCACACAAGCGAGAAGTTGGTCGCAAGCTTTGTCCATCATCTAGAAACTTGGCTCAATGTCTTTAATCACAGTCCTTTAGCCAAGCGACTCAAGGAGAAGCTCACCGTTCATCAATTTCTTCGAGCCTTGAAGGGCATGAATGGCGACCATGCTTTGAATGAGAAGAGTCTGGCAAAGGGGTTCCAGAAGCTCAAGTTCAAAGCTGCAGTTGACGGCCTTGGAGAATCACATCTGGCTGCAATCTTGTTACCAGACCTGGTGCTTTACCTGGATGCCTGGAATTCCAAAAAAATTGTGGAAGCTGGAGGGCCCAAGGCATGGGATGCCCTGTCGGATCTTGAGAAATCCGAGTGTGATGCAAAGCTGATGAACGAGATTGTGACAGCTCTGGGAAAGGAAGTGTACGATGTGCTATCCCCAGAGGATCATCGCATGCTGGATTTATTCATTTGGGAGGAATGCTACATGCACAAGGACATGAACAGCTTCAAGGGAGGCAACGCGGAGATGACGCTGGAATGGGGGAAAATGGGAATCCCAGGACTGGTTATCCTTGCAAACAAGGAAAATGCAGCAATTCTCAAGGAATATCTGGAGCCGGGGTCGGAAAAATATGACAACCTCACCAAGCTCCAACAGAAGGCCATCAAGTCGTCAACCTGTGGTGCAATCAAGACCTGTGCAATTTGATCTTCAACAACAAAGACAATAAAAAAGCCCAGGGAGACAAACATGTCGATTTCATGACAGCGCAACTTGGCAAACAGCACAAGCAGTTTCCAGACACAAACAACACTCAATTTGGGAGCCATGCCCTTGCAGCAGCAGAGCTGGTCACTTATGGTGATATGTACCACCTGTTGATGGAAGTTATTCAATTCTCGAAGCAGAATCCATCACTCTCCAATGTCGAGAATAATCTGGGGAAGGCTCTCAAGGATCCCAAAACCTTGATGGAGCTTGCCGTTGTCATCCTATATCACCAGGTGATATGCGGGTCGTACATGGTCCTGGAACAGAGAACATCAATGCCTTGGATCTTGGACCCCTTCATATTGAAGTCTGCAATCACATCCAGACATTGATGGACAACCCCAGCCTTCTCATGTCTTCGGATGTGTTGTATCTTACCAGTAGTCTGGATGGACAGCCCTGGGGAGATGCTGCTGCAGTGCGGGAGGTGTTGAAACTCATCCCTACCTTTCCTAAATACTTTAATCGACTTCTCATTGCTTTCCTCCAGGGGTTGCTGGCAACCTGGGTATTCTCAGCAGAGTTTGCTCCAGGGGGATCAATTGATGAAGCATCTGTCCGCAAGCGTGAGCTGGCATGGATGCCAGCAACAAATGATGCAAATGAAGGGGCTTTGGGAAGCTATCATGTCCACATGCACAACACCTCATGGGTTACACTGCATCAATACAATGCAGAAGCGATGTATGAACATAACGATACATAGGACTTCATCAATGCGGTTTTCCTTCCAGAGGATCATGTATTTATCATGTGAGAGGCTCAGTGGAGAGATACCAGTGGGCTGGAGGCAGCGAGATGCAAGAAGACCGTACATTTCCATTTGCGGGTGGCAAAGATGAAGCAGGACAAGATACTACAAACCCAGTGGAAAGTAATCGAGGACCTCCAGCAGATTATCCTCCTCCCACTGGTGCAGACAGTGGAGAGCATCACATTGTTGAAAGTTGCCGGTATCCACAACCAGCTCCAGATCTTGCGTGTGCGCGGGGTACCCGATATCCTCGTCAACAGCAAATATCCCAGAAAGACGGAGAAAGTGCAGGCCTTGGAAGCATTCCTGCAAGTCTATATGGCAGACCCAGATGCTTACCCACTCCCACCACTACCACCGATGCCTGTTGCACCAGAAACAGTTGTCGTTGATGATTGGGAAGCTGCAGATAATGCCGAAATGGATGTGGATGTGTGACAAGGGCAAATAAGTTGATTATAATCATTCGGGTGTGCATTGCCGTTGTGGTCGCCTAAAGAGGGCAGGAGGACAGAATCATGTGGCGGTGTCCTTACATAAGTGGCCATCAGCAATCCGAGTAGCAAAGTTTCCGACACAGCAAAACATTTGGACCCCAGATACCGGGGCCCCAAAAGGCAAGTCATGATCTTGACCGTCAATTCGGGCATGAACAACATCGAGGATGCGAATTAAAAAATCTGAACATACAGAAAGACGGGGAAGTAAGCAATTATGGGGTGTCTTCACCAAGAAGAAGTGATTCGGAGTACAATCTGTATAGGTATTCAAAAGTCTGGGAAAAACACGTCAAAACCGCTCAAAACGCCAAGGAAAGACCCCGGAGACAGTTTGGGGTTTAAAGGAGTTAAAGCTCAGTATCCGGGATTCTAACCTCCGGTAACCTAGCCGTTCCGCGTGATCCGGCTTACGCTCTGCAACTGCGTGGTCCGGTCCGCCGTCACCAGAGCCTTTTCTCTTGCCTTGGGGAAACTTTCACTCCGCGAAAAAATTGGATTCTTCGAAAGATATCGCCGACCTCTAAGGAAAGGTCGCTATCGTCACTGGCCAAACACAGCGCTAGCGCGCCTGTTTGAGACCTTAAAAAAACTCCTCCAACCAGTACTGGAATCGGTTATCCACTGTAAAATTCCAAGCTCGACGCGGAACAAAAGTGTACCTCACAACACGGAGTGAATATCCAAGCCACTGACGCTATATCTAAACTACTTAGAGCATGAAGGACTCGGCGGAGGACGAGTTTATTTCTAAAAGCTCGATCTAGCAGACTCGGACGGCCCAAAATTCTGCCGATGAATTTTGCCTTGCTGAGAAGAGGCTCGATATCATGGTGACTAGTTTTACCTGGAATGCAAGTGCGCTGCAAAGCAATAGCCGTCCCACCGCTGACGGATACCGATGTACAGGTTGGACCAATCATGCAGTAAATCTCTGGACGCCACGACTGCAGCGCCGTTTAGACGAGTCGCTTGAGGGTCGGCGCCCCGTCATCGTCATGTCCGTCCATCCGGGCACTGTCAACACTTTCGCCCACCTCACGCCGTTCCCGCGCCTGTGCGAGCGCATTTTCGCGCTGTCCATGAACAACACCAACGACGGGGCGGCGACCCTCGCTCTTTGCCGCTGCCTCCCCCTCATCGTAGCGGATCCCGAGAAGGGCCGTACATGTTGCCCATCGGCTAGCTCACGGACTTGCTAGCGACCCGCGACACGGAAAAGGCGGACAAATTATGAGCACCACGGAACGTGCTGCAGGGCCTCGGACTATATGAAAACAAGTAAGTAATGTATTCCACAGATATAAAATATATATGATGCTCCTATATGATATGATATGCGAATGGGTACTACGATCTGATGATGAGAGGGATCCAACGACGAAAGCAATAGTGAGTAGCGAGGTTATTATACTCTACAGGATTGTGGATGGAACGCTAGCATGACATAGTGGAGTGGAATTAAAATGAATGTGTGAGTATGGAGCAGGTGCTAGCGAGTTGTGTATGTAGACCCAGAGGCGTCAATTATGACAGATAAAGAGATCGGGAAGGAATGTGGCGATGCTGGGTGAAGGCGGAAATTAGACGGGTAACATTATACCGAGCCAACGGCTATATGAGCGCCGTTGTAAGAGAATCCTACGAATAGAAGAGATCAGTGCATGTTCAGGACACGTAACGGACATTTCTACCAGAGAACTGAGCCTGGACAGTCTGCGACAGATTAGAGTTCTCCACGACACTGTCGACGGGTGGCTCCACCGTGAACACCGTGTCGAAATTAGACACGTCCTATATAGCGCGCGTGAGGAACGGATGCAGAATATGTGGGCAAGAAGTAAACACACCACAGGGCTATCGACGTTCGGTTTGAACGGCGGTTGTATCTTCTTCTGAAGGAGTTTTTTGAAGTCGGTGCTGGCAAAGAACGCGTGTTTCTTGATCTCGGCTGCGCCGTTCACCCCGAGACGCTGCGTCGGGTCGCGGATCAGGAGCGCAGTCAGGATGCTGCGCGCTTCGGGCCCAATCTCCGGACCGAAAACGAGGGGATCATTGAGGATCTTCTCGTACATCTTGTCGGTCACCTCTTTCAGGACGAGTGACACGTCAGTGGCTGCGTAGCGCGGATGAGAACGCAACTGACCGTCATAGAAGGGAGGGAGACCGGCGAGCATCTCGAACAGCAACACACCCAGCGTCCACCAGTCAATGGTCTTGTCTGCTCTAGATGTTAAAAAGCACTCTGGAAACAGAAGAAAAAAAAACAGAACGCAACTATATCCTTGACCGTTAAGGATTTCAGGGGCGAGATATTCAGGAGTTCCACAAAAGGTATTCGTCTTGTCGTCCGCCTTCATGTTGAGTTTGCAGAGACCAAAGTCACAGAGCGCAATATGTCCCGTGAAGTCTAGGAGGATGTTCTCCGGTTTGAGGTCCCTGTGGCCTGATCAATACAAGGAAATACAACGAGGAACAAGACATACCGATACACCACATCAAGTTCGTGCAAATGCTCGAGGGCGAGAAGCAGCTCGGCGCTGTAGAAACTATAACACGATATCATGGTTAAGTGGGTGCAGATCGATGGAAAACTGAAAGTCTACCGAGCACGCTCCTCGTTGAACCGCTGCTCCCGCTGCAAATGATGGAAGAGTTCTCCTCCATTCACGAATCTAACACACAGTCAGGCAGTGATCCACTGTAGCACTTTGAACATACGCAAGGACAAGATATAACTTCTGCTCCGACTGGAAGCTGAACTTGAGAGGCACGATGAAAGGGCTGTTGACTTGAGCCAGAACAAGCCTTTCCGCAAGCGTGTGAGTGATTTCATTACGATTCACTGCGGAAGATAACCTCAGAGAAACGTAACAACAGCTATTATGTTATGTTACCAATGTGCATCTTGCGGATGGTCTTGAGCGCGTAAATACGTGATGTGTCGCGCTTGCGCACTTGCATGACCTGTACTACCGTCAGTGGCCGCAGGAAACGCAGGGCTGCGACCGAACCTTTCCGAAGCTTCCTTTCCCGATGACAGTGATAAGCTCAAAGTCATCTATGGTCAATGACTGGCCATTCGTCGGCTGGTAGGACACCCCGATTTGGATTTTGCCTGCGCCACCGACGAGGTCGTACCACTGGTCCTGGGTGCCTCCGTCATCAAAATTGGGAATGAACTTGACAGCAAGTCAATTCCAAAGCAAACCACGAGAGATGGATGTACACGCCTTGATGCCTCCCAAGAAGATATCATTACCAAGATCATCAGCACCATCTACCCCGCGCTTCGGCTCATCAGCTCGGAGGTAACATTGCATAGATATCTCAGAGTTGCGCGACACATCACTATTTGGGGTTGGTAACCGAGGAGGTAAAACTAAGCGTCGCTGACTCACAAGTGTGCTTGGTACATGAATATAGGCTTCTCGAGCTCGCCTCCCAGAGGTGTAATCAGGACCTGATTAACCTCGTATTCCATGACGAGATACGGGAGCCACCAGCATTGGGTCCGCTGAATCGAATCTCTGTTGAATAAATTAGCGGGAATGATATAGGCAAAACGGTGGATGGTGGAAACCTGTTTCCTCGAGTCTTAGCCAATCGTTGCTGGGTCACACTCGAGGGCGAGACGGACGAGGCGACCTTTGCTTGCTGCGAGGAGAGTGCGGACTGCACGGCCGCTGGAATAGCGGTGCCCGGGGGTACAGCGAGGCCTTCTGCCCACAAGACACGGATAGCTAGCGCAGAGTGATGAGAGGGACATAGAAGGGAGAGTGGAGGACAAGGCTACCAAGCAGACCCGACCGAGGGCTGGGCTTGCCCCCGGGGGTGGGGGTGGTAGAGCGGGGAGTGGAGGCTTCCTCGGCGCGCAGATTAATTACGGAGGATTTCTTGCTCCTGCCCAATTTCCAGGACATGTTAGGCAGTTAATATGTGGTGTTCTGAGCTGGCTGTCAGTGTGCCGGCGGCAGAACAGATGGAGACGGACAAATAAGCGGGAAGGATTGTTTGTGTTAATGTCAGTGATGAAAGCCTGCTTTCAGAGCGTCGAGCACAAGGACGGCACAAGGTTCTGTCGAAGGATGGAGATTCTCCAAAGTAAATGCTGACAAACCATCTTACTTTCCCACCTTCATTACGCGCCGGGCCGGTCCTGACGTCATCAAATATATATTGAACGCCAGCAATTCAACGAATGAGCTGAGTACAGATTCGACCTGGATTCGACCTTCTTTTCCATCCTTTCACGCACATACTGTCAGTCATCAGAGATCAGCTACCTTGAAGTTACACAAGGCCAAACAAGGTCACAAGTCCCACTACGCACAACTCGTCTCAATTTTGACAAGTGCAAGACCCAATAAAACCAATTGGAGGGTGCAATGTTGTAACTGTGATTTTAGTGAGTTTGTTTTTTTGTCGACCAGCTCGCAAGGTCAAAAAAAGTCTCAAGTTGACAAGATTTTTGTCACATCCTCCACAACTCCATGCGCAGCGTGCGCAGGGAGGGGTGTTAACAGGCACCTTGCAATTTACTGCGTACTTTTGACATGCGCAAGTCTCTGACGCGGCCAGCTGGCCATAGGCACATCCGGATTCCGCAGCAGTCGCAGCTGACGCTACTTACGATGTCCACTCGGCAGACGGGCCACAAATGACTGTTCCGGATGACATAACCGGGCCCGCTGGTCTGGCTAAATTTCACGCCCAGTTGGCTTGTTCCAGACCACCACCTCCGTCATGTCTGCAACGGATTCCGTGGACGAGAAGGTCAAGCCCACCCCCGTCGTCAAGAAGCGCGGTTTCTTTTCCCGAAAACCCAAGCCAGACGTGGAAAAGGACACCAGTTCAGAAACAACTGATGTTGAACCCGAGCCAGTAGAACCCCCAACTCCTCCTGTGTCCTTCACCGAGTTGTTCAGGTACAAAACTATTCTCACCTTCCGCATCTGCATCTCACTTCTCTATCCCAAGATTCGCTACAAAGACGGAATTGATATTGAATGCTATCGCCTTAGTAGCTGCTGCGGCTTCCGGCGCTGCTCAGGTATGCGCCCTGGCTCTTTCTCAGCTCGACGTTTCTAACCTTTTTCCCACAGCCGCTGATGACCATTCTTTTCGGCAACCTGGTCAATCAATTCGTCAATTTTTCTATCGTCGTCGCAGCGATAGACGGAGGAAGTACTACCGCCGCGGCAGAATTGCCTGCTGTTGCCAAAGCTTTTCGTCATCAAGCCGGCCTGCTTGCCACGTATCTCGTGATAATCGGTATGTTCTAGTCATATCTTGTACTCCAAGCCATCCTCATTTCAATCTAGGTTGTGGCATGTTCCTTTGCACTTATATATACATGTGCGTATGCAATCGCTCGATCTTCCTCGGAAACTCACTCTCACCAGGTATTTCTTCGTGTATACGGGCGAGATCAACGCGAAACGCATCCGAGAACGTTATCTCAAGGCCGTCCTTCGTCAGGATATTCAGTTCTTCGATAAAGTTGGCGCTGGAGAGGTTGCGACGCGCATCCAAACGGACACCCGTGAGCATCCACGTTGATCGTTTGTGACGTGAGTATTTACCCACCGACACACAGATCTGGTGCAGCAAGGCATCTCAGAAAAGGTGGCACTAGTCGTCAGCTTTCTTTCTGCTTTCATCACTGGCTTCGTCGTCGCATATGTCCGGTCGTGGAGACTTGCGCTCGCCATGTCCTCGATGCTGCCGTGCATCGCCATAACGGGAGGTGTCATGAATAAGGCTATCTCACGGTACATGCAGTATGTGTCCCTTTTCCTGTCTCGAAGGGATCTTTTTCTCATGTCACTCTAGGCTCTCCCTCAAACACGTTGCGGAGAGTGGGAGTCTGGCAGAAGAGGTCATATCAACAATCCGAACTGCCCAGGCATTTGGCACTCAGACAACGCTGTCAAATATTTATGATGGACACATCGAACAGGCCCGCACTTTAGACCTGAAGGCTGCTGTTTGGCACGGTGGAGGCTTGGCCACTTTCTTTTTCATGATCTACGGATCCTATGGCCTGGGTGAGTGTTTGTCGTACTCTTCAATGCGCGTGGCCCTGACTTGTCGGTTACCATAGCTTTCAGCTTCGGCACGACACTCATTGATGAAGGCCTCGTCAACGCCGGCGGGGTCATAAATGTATTTATGGCGATTCTCATCGGTTCTTTTTCTTTGGCGTTGCTTGCGCCCGAGATGCAAGGTGAGCGATACCCCAGACTGAGGTTGAGGTGTAATCTGCTTATATCCACGGACAGCCATTAACCACGGCCGCGGTGCAGCTGCAAAGCTGTACGCAACTATCGATCGTGTTCCCGCTATCGACTCCGCTGACTCAGAGGGCAAGAAGCCCGATGACATCCATGGCGAAATCGTCCTCGAGAACGTCACCTTTAGTTACCCATCGCGACCTACTCTGCCCGTTGTCAGAGGCCTCTCACTCAAGTTCGAAGCGGGCAAAACAGCCGCCCTCGTCGGCGCGTCCGGGTCTGGCAAATCAACGATCGTGTCACTCGTCGAGCGCTTCTATGACCCGACTAGTGGCAGGGTCAGTCTTGACGGTGTTGACGTGAAGGACCTGAACCTCAAGTGGCTGCGCTCGCAGATCGGGCTCGTGTCTCAGGAGCCGACGCTGTTCGCCACGACCATCAAAGGCAATGTCGCGCACGGTTTGATCAACACCGAATACGAGCACGCATCGGAGGAGGAAAAGTTCGCGCTGATCAAGGATGCCTGCGTCAAGGCGAATGCAGACGGGTTCATCACCAAGCTGCCGATGGGATATGATACTGTGAGTTGCAGGTTACTTGGTGCTTGCTGGCATTCTGATCGCATGTTAGATGGTCGGCGAGCGCGGATTCCTCCTGTCTGGGGGGCAAAAACGTAAGTCTCCCCCGTCGATGAACAATATGCAGTGTGCTGAACGACATGCCCATACAGAGCGAGTTGCCATCGCCAGAGCAATTGTTTCAGACCCACGTATCCTCCTCCTCGATGAAGCGACTAGTGCCCTCGATACGCAAGTACGTTGTCTCGATGTCATCGATACTCTGTAACTGACGTTTGTCTTGTCAAGTCCGAGGGGGTCGTTCAAGATGCTCTGTAAGTTTCATTTTCCTTCTCAACAGCTCGTTGGATTATTCAAGCCACCTCCTAGGGACAAAGCCGCTGCAGGTCGCACCACCATCACGATCGCTCACCGTCTCTCAACCATCAAAGACTCCAACATCATCTACGTGATGGGCGATGGACTTGTCCTCGAGAAGGGCACCCACAATGAGCTCCTCAGCGACGAAAACGGCGCATACTCGCGACTTGTGCAGGCGCAGAAGCTCCGGGAAGGGCAAGAGCGCACTGAGGGTGAGTCGGAGGACACTGCACAGGAGCCCGAGGACATCGAGAAGGCTGCGCGCGAGGAGATCCCGCTGGGCCGCAAGAACACCGGACAACACTCCCTGGCCAGCGAGCTCATCGAAAAGCGACAGCAGGAGCACAAGAAGGGTGAGGGCTCCGAGTACGGGATCATCTACTTGTTCAAGCGTGTGGGCGGGCTGCACCGCACGGGATGGAATCGCTATTTCTTTGGATCCATATGCGCCGTGCTGACGGGCTGCGTGTACCCGGCGTTCGGTATTGTTTATGGTATGTGAACCTCCATGCCCTCTGACTCCCGCCTGACGCATAATTAACAGCCAAGGGAATCACCGGTTTCTCTCTAGAGGGCCACGCTCGTCGTGTGGCTGGTGATCGCAACGCCCTCTGGTCCGTCGTCCCGAAGTTGTTTGCTATTCGCCTCATGTTCCACATCCAGGTTCTTCATCATCGCAATTGTCTCCACCTTCTGTATTGGCTTCCAGAACTACTTCTTCGCCTCATCGGCCGCGACTTTGACGACAAAACTCAGATCTCTTACATTCAAAGCCATATTGCGACAAGACAGTACGTTTTCCAATGTGCATCTTAGTCTCACCTGAACATTTTGCAGTCGAGTTCTTTGACAGGGACGAGAACAGCGCCGGAAGTCTGACATCCACCCTGAGCGAGAATCCGCAGAAGGTCAACGGTTTGGCTGGCGTGACATTGGGAGCGTAAGTTGCGGTTCGTCGTGGCTGGTCCCCCTCCCTCACAACAATCCCAGAATTGTGCAGAGTGTGGCCACCCTTGTCTCTGGGCTATAATCGGTCTTGCCGTAATTTGGAAAATTGGTCTCGTCGGAATTGGTGTGCTGCTTCTCCCTTGAGGATATCGTTTGTTTACTGACTCCTTATTGACCAGCTTGCACTCCGTTCCTTGTCTCCGCTGGTTATATCCGTCTCGTACGTACCTCTGCCTCTGCATCCTTCTGTATCCGGTCATTTACCCCGTCTCCAGCGTGTCGTTGTCCTCAAAGACCAGAAAAACAAGGCAGCACATGAGAGTTCTGCACAACTTGCCTGCGAAGCTGCAGCTGCCATTCGCACCGTCGCGTCGCTGACGCGTGAAGACGACTGCTGTGACCTGTATAGCACCAGCTTAGAGGAGCCTTTGCGCCAGTCGAACCGGACCGCCATCTGGAGCAACCTTCTCTATGCCCTTTCGCAGAGTATGATCTTCTTCGTGATTGCGCTTGTGTTTTGGTTCGGCGCCACGCTTGTTTCGAAGCGAGAATGTTCGACATTCCAGTTCTTCGTCGGTCTCATGGTACGTGGTCCATTTAATCCGCTATGAAACCTAAATTTTGACGAAACCGCTCTTCAGTGCACGACGTTTTCGGCGATCCAGGCTGGGAATGTGTTCTCCTTCGTCCCCGACATGTCTTCTGCTAAGGGCGCGGCTTCCGATATTATCACGTTGCTCGACTCGGTTCCCGAGATTGACGCCGAATCCCCGGCTGGCAAGCATATCGACAGCAAAGCGGCACAGGGTCACATTCGCTTAGAGGGCATCCACTTCAGGTACCCTACCCGCCCGGGTGTCCGAGTTCTCCGTGATCTTTCTTTGCAAGTCGAACCCGGCACTTACATTGCATTGGTTGGAGCTAGTGGGTCAGGCAAAAGCACTGTGTGAGTCGGAGTGAACTGCTCCTTCAACCAAGGTGCTGAGATCGCTTCAGGATTCAATTGATCGAGCGCTTCTACGATCCGTTGGCGGGAGAAATCTATGTGCGTCGTATTTGATTTCTCACGTACACATAGCTAATATTTGTTCAGCTCGACAATGAACTTATCACAGAGCTGAACATCGCGGAATACAGGAAACACATTGCCTTGGTGTCACAAGAGCCTACGCTGTATGCAGGGACCGTCCGGTTCAATATCCTTTTGGGTGCCATCAAGCCGGTCGAGGAAGTGACCCAACAAGATATTGAAGACGCTTGCCGGAATGCCAATATCTTGGAATTCATCCAGTCGTTGCCCGAGTAGGTCGTGCACCATTCTCCTGTTCGCCTTCTCACTCGTTCCCCAGTGGGTTCGACACCGAGGTAGGTGGCAAGGGATCGCAACTTTCCGGAGGACAGAAACGTAGGCTTAAACCTGCTCAACATCATGCTGCTGACCATCTCCCGTAGAGCGTATCGCTATTGCCCGGGCCTTGCTGCGTAATCCCAAGGTTCTTCTGTTGGACGAGGTATATTTTAATCTCACTACCACGTCCGCCTCTGAGACGGCTCCTTGCAGGCAACATCCGCGCTCGACTCCAACTCGGAGAAGGTCGTGCAGGCAGCGCTTGACCAGGCGGCGAAAGGCCGGACGACGATTGCCATTGCCCACCGACTGTCGACTATCCAGAATGCTGACCGAATGTAGGCTTTTGATGTCTTTGCTGAAACTGGACTCACCGTCTCGTTCCAGTTACTTCATCAAAGAGGGTCGGGTGAGCGAATCCGGTACCCACGACCAGCTGTTGTCCAGGCGAGGGGACTACTACGAGTTTGTGCAGTTGCAGGCTCTAAGCAAACGGGAATAGAGCCGCAGTATATAGATATAACGGATGTACATATACTGGCTCTAATTAATGTACGGCACGTGGCAGTGGAGCCTAGACTCAGAGCACGGTCACCCCGCGTGTCCATCCCTTTCGTCCACAACCAAAATGTCGGTCTCCTTGTCACCAGCAACTCTCTCGGTTTCAACAGTAGGTCCGCCTCGCCGACCAGCGCCCGTCTGACCCCTCCCAGGACCGCTCACTACCCTAGTTAAACGTTCCCTTACCATTGCAAACCACAATGCGCAACCCATTGCGTTCAAGGTCAAGACCACAGCACCGAAGGTCCCGCATTGCTCTGCTAGCCCCCATGGCTGCCCTGACCCCCTCTCTCTAGCTCTACTGTGTCCGACCTAACTCTGGTAGAGTAGAACCGGGCCAGAGTCTCGATGTCTCTGGTACGTTATCTGCGCGTGTTCACAAAAAAAAAAATCAGCCCGTTTCTAGTTATGCTGCAGGCGCTGAAGGACGAGCCACCACTCAATGCGAAATGCAAAGACAAGTTTTTGATTCAGAGCACCTTGATCACCCCTGGGAAGGAGGCAATGCCGCTGCAGGACATAGTGTGTTTCTTATTAATCCCGTCTGGATCTGCACTCAACCTGATTCTTAGTGGAATAGCCCCGAAGGAGGCGAGGAAGCCAAAGTTCACCAGCAGAAACTCAGAGTGGTCTATCTACCTGCTGAAGGACAGACGTTAGTGGAAGAGGAGGAGGAAGGCCATAACATGAGTTCCATGACGAACCTTGGGGAATCAGTGCGTTTTATTTGAAGACATATTTTACACACCCCTGACGGTTTCTCAGCGGTTTGACACCGTACGCCAGCATCCATCCATCAATGGAGAGACAATCCTGGAAAATGCTCAATCTTACGTTTTGCCTATACCTCGACCTTCTACCCCTCCCGCCGATTTCAGCGTGGCGCACGAGGAGCTACAAGACGAACACCCTTCCGTCGACGCGCCTGGTTTCGTCATTACTCCTCCCGAGGCATCGGCCCCTGCACCTGTCCCCGAACGCGAGCCTGAGCCGCAGTTGCACCTCCACCCATCGCTGTACCCGCCCCTGCCCCCGCACCACCCATGGCCCGCACCCCTTCCATACCCATACCTGTCGTTCTGCCTGCACCCTCCCCACCCATGGATGACTACGCTGCCAAATATGCCGAGGCGCAAGCTGAGATCGAAAGACTCAGAGCGCTGCTTGCTACCTCACAACCCCCAACGGAGCTTCGCCGTAGAACGAGAAGACTGTCTGAAGATGAGACTGTTGTTGCCGCAGATGTTGCTGTCCTAGAAGAAGCTTCCATACAGGAAGGTGTGCCGCTCCAGGTAGTGGTCATCATTGCACTCGGGGTTTTCATCACAACGTATCTCTTCTTCTAATTTTCTCCCAATCATGCCTACAATCTTTGTTTGGGTTCGATTTCCCGCTCTGAAGTAGATCGTCGCCACACTTGACACTTCCCGCCACTCTTTTTGTTATCTATCTTCTCATTGGAAGGTCATTTTTTGGATTCGATACACATATTTTATCTGATTTGTCCCTCCCTTGATTCTGTACATAACACATTGCACATTTTATAATTATCCCTGATCCAAGGCAAAGATGTTTCAGGTTTGGACCTCGATTACAACTATTCACAGTTACGCAACTGAGCTTCAATGGCGCCAGCCAGCAACTTGTGGACGCGTTCCGTGGGATGTCCGGTGTCTGAATTAGTCACTAGAGTCAGCGTAGTAGAGATGCATTTACTTGGACACTTACTATACCAGAAGAACCCAGCAGGGTCAGCACAGGTACAGAAGCTACCGGCAGTCGTCATGAAATATTATCGAATTTTGAGAGCGACTCAGGGACATACCCTGTTACATTCGTGAACCCGAATTCAGATGGCGAATCCAAAACCATGTTGAACCATGCATTGGAGTCAAACGTCATGATGGTAGCATCTGCAATGATGTTACAACAGAGCGAACCTAAAAAGGACGTTGGCTTGCCTGCGTTCGCGGTTTTGAAGGAGGCAATATGATTGGCAAGGATTGTGTTAAATTCGTCCAGATGTGTTTTCATTTTCGCCGACTGGACGGGATTGCCGACATTTCCGGGGCTTCGGTCCTCCGCCGGAACGTTGATGAAGAGGTGGGTTTTAAGTCCATTATCATGCGCTTTTTGCTGCGGAAAACAGTTCTGTTAAGTATGATCCTTCTCCAGGAAAACAAAAGCCTTACCACAGCGTTGAATAAGATGTCATCTCAGTTTCCCAAAAAGCGTTAAAATCTGTAATCTATACGTGTGCGTGTTCACCAGAGAGAAAATAGGAAGCAGGGAGACAGACCGAGGCATTGTTTATAGTATCGCCGGTGTCATTGATGCCAATCCACCAAGCCGTGAGTGTTTCTCCCGAAGGGTGGGGGATAAGTTTGACGCGTAAGTCACCCACTGGTTGACTTGATCCACGAGAGGGATCGTGAAGTTGTGGTGAAGGGGCAGACTGATACATCCAAGGAGTGAGAAAATTCGTCGCGCAAGAAAGGGAAACACACACAGGGCGCCGTCAATGTCCGATCCCGCGAAGGCAAAATTCCAGAGCTGTTTCGAGCAGCGGGAAGGGGACCCTCCCATGCACCCCGTCAAGAATTCGATCTGTTAATGGCGAGGAATAAGCAACTGGGCTCGTTGCCATTTCGTGTCCAACATTTGCGCCGCACCCAATTCGATCCTTCCGAACTTGTCTGCGCAGATTATATATTTATCAGGCTCGGAGAATGGATCAAGGTTCTATAATGACGGCTTACATTTTTGGGTATGATCTGATTGTTCAGCAGCTGCTTGGGAGTGAAGGAGAGGTCGAGAGCATCACCGATGAAACTGTAGCCGAATGATTTACGGATTTTTTCGTGCCATCGTTTCCATACCTGAAATTGGCGTGTCCGACAGTCCCCTGAACGAAGGTGTACGAGTCCCCAAAGGCATACATATACCGGATCGAGTCCCAGTCAAAGACATTTGGTCGCGGTGCAGTGGCCGCCGCAGAGGACACGCCCCAAAGCCCACAAAGAGCGGAATACAAGAGAACGAGCTTTGCTGTCATTGCGGGGCCGGGATATATATTTTGAGTACATCGGTTTCAGAGTATTTATGTCCTCACACTGTCCGGTATAATTCGGTGTGGAAGGTACATCAGCTGACGGACACAAGACCGACGCGCCGATTTTTTGTGCAATCAGAGCGGGCCGGCGGGAGCATGGTTGAGATGATGGGGGAGGGGACACAATTGAGCCAGAGAGCAGTCCTTGACATACATGCAGGAAGTCAGGCGAGTAAGTAGACTTCTCAACTTCAAAGCTAATTACATACTAGTATACGTCACGGTTTGTTGACAAGAAAGTTACGAGGAAAATTACGGGCAAAACAAAAGCTAGTCAAAAATCTCTGTCTTCGAGCTATGAACAAAGTCTGTTCTGTACTCGTTCTCGTAGTGTGGTGCAATGACTCGTCGAACTATCAGACATTTCTCGCTCTGGAGTGCCGATTTTTGCAAGACCGTTCGAGCGGCATTGATAGACACTAGATCAGTTGGGATTTCCTCTTCTCCGGGGAAGGTCAAAATCAACTGTGCAAGCTTCTTCATTGCAGAAAGTTTCGGGAATATCTGAGCCCATTCCGACGGTGCTTTATCTTGTGATGCAATCCCTAACCCGTTGTTAACTGGTCTCCTAATCTCGAGCGTGCGCAGGTTTGGTGCCTTCTTGACAAGACCTGTTCTCAGTTAAGCGTTGATAGCTATGCAAAAGAGACCAGCCACTCACGATCCGCCAGTTTAAGATACGTCCAGTCCACCATTCCGTCAAAGACTTCGCTTTTATCCGTCAATGCAGATATCAATGCCGCACCAGACCCTCCAACGCAACGGATATGAACGGCGTTGGGAGATATGCGTTGGAGGACGCTGGCCTCACTGGGAATGAAAAGCGTCGTCACGTTCGGCAGTTTAAGGCCAGAGTCAGTCAGGGACTTGGCGAAGCCGGGCGTTTTGCAATTGATGACATGTATTTTACGCAGATTCGACAACGCAGGCAACATCTTCCAGAGCGCCGCCAACGTAGGGCCCGGGTTGCTCTTACTGAACATCAAAGCAAGAGTTCTGGCAGGGGTCAGCACAAGGGTGTTGGGGAATAGGAAGCACCCACCGAACGTAGTGCCGAACTGGAGATACAGCAACACCATTTGCCTTGCGTTCGAGCTCCTGCATTATGTACTTGTACCAGGTTGACCGTGCGACCACTGGGACTCTGCATATATCGAGTCTCGCCCAAAGTCGATGGAGGGTGATGTTCCTCAATGCTCTGCAGGTCTGCGAAAGTGCGGTGAGAACCTCAGAGCGTTCATAATGCTCCAGGGTAGGTATATCTGAGGTGTCGTAGTAAAAGGTCGAGGGCAGCGTCGTGTAATTTTCGATTATCGCGTCGAAAAGTTCAGCGGGAAGCTGGACCAAGGCCAGACGTGCATTATTGAGTGAGATGTGGCAGCGACGTTGGAGTGGCCTGCAGTTTTCTTCAACCTCTTGCTTTTTTGGGCGGCGGGTTTGTTTGGGAGGCATAAGTAGTGGAGAGCTTGGTGACATCCAGATGGCATCCTGGGCGCTGTCTGGGTGCTGTCCTAGCAACTTATCGCTGTTTGCAATGAAGTTGGCGGTGATGGCAAATACACGTCAATTTGCACATTTTGAATCAAAACTTCTGTCGACCGTATCTCCACGAATACTGCACGGATTCCCGCAAGTCCTCAGTGAAATCGGATTGTCTCTTCAAGCCCTAGGTGCCCCCAGTGTCAGATTCGTGATCCGACCACATCTTCGAGGTCCCTGCACCAGGTGCCTTATTTTCAGTTCGCACGCTACAGCTTGGGTGCCATCACTTTTTCAATCTCCGACGGTCCGGCGGTCCGGCGGACCCAAACGTCTGGAGCCGAGACTGATGACTTGCTATCATGTAAGTATAAATAAGATGTTGGACAAGACTTGGGAAAATCTGCTACAATGCGGTTTCCATTCAGTTGGCTCAGTCTATCGGCGGCCCAAGTTCTCCTACCAGATGGACAAGCTACACTCGCCACCTTCAAGCATCATGAATTTGCCGTGAAGGAGGCTGCACATATATTCGCACCTAAAGACCTGGCTGAGTTGGCGCGGCCAGGACCGGGAGTCGCGAACAACGCGGGCGACCTTGTTCTGGTTCCGTACAGCAAGTTCTCGTTGGAAGACAGAAAGTGAGCTTATATTGCCAAGTATGCTCGCCAAATGCTCGCGGAACTTAACCGACCCGACGGAAGGAACGATAAATTCATATTCATTGCGCCATTGGAGTCGACAATAAAACCACTTGAAATTTCTGTACGTTTGATCTAATATTCTGCCCGCTTCCCGGCTTCACCTCCTGCTAGTTTGCGAAAGGCGGGGAAACATTTTGGCTTGATAGTCGCACCATTGGCCATGCTGTTGAGGGTGAAGGCAATTTGGACCTTTATGCATTGGACATCAATAACTCTAGCGGTGTACTATGTGCTGAGCCTCCCGTTCTCGTCGGCTCGTTCCCGACAACGACAGCTTCGAAGTTTCGATACTCTCTTACAAGTGGAATTCTGGCCTTCTCAGACTACGTCTATCCCGACGGGAACCTGTCGTTGACGAAAGAACAAGATGAGGCATGGGCAAATCGCGGGACCACGGCAATGGTATTTGACGAGGCGTACGAACGTTTCTGGGATACCTGGTCTATTTTCCCATAGTTTGTGTGGAAGTCTCCCTTACCATGCCTTAGGTCGGGACCAAAAACTGCTTCGTTGTTCAGCGTCGAAGTGACACGCGGACCAGATTCAAAGTGGAAGATGGGCACCCAATTCGACAACCTCTTGAAGGGCACAGGGCATGTAAGGCCATCTGGATCTCTGAGTTCCGGACCTGAACAGTTTTGCTAGAGCTCAGATGATTTTACACTCGTCAACACGACTGTCCTCTATACCGCCAGTGACCCCTCGTTACCCCAAGCCTGGCACATGAGACGTAATGTCTGCGCTTCAATACCCACTTGTTTCTGCGACTTATGGTCTATCGACGCCAGGTTTACATTGTTGATACTGCGGATCCTGGCAGTCCGGTTGAGCTGACGTCTGGGAAACAAGGTCCAACCGGTAGTCCAACTCTCAACTCGGACGCAACCAAAGCAGCATGGATACAGGCCGACGAAGACGTGGGCGGGAGCCCTATGTGCGCAGTCCTTTGTGCTCATTGTCTACTAGTATCATTCACAACTACTGTAGTACAAAAATCATCTTGTTCGATCTCATCAAGAGAGCCAGGTTCACACTGGCTCAAAATTGGGATCGATCGCCTGAATCTCTCGTTGTATGTGCGAACATGTCCAGACCTGCCTGGCGCTGATTTCCCGAAGTTCTCTTTGGATGGTAATTTGTTATATCTTACTGCCGGTGATCACGCCAGAGTGAAAGTTTTCGCCCTACCTGTTCCTGCTACACCAGAAGAGTCAGCGACTCATCCAATGTTGGGTGCGGAATTCCATGCCCCTGTTCCTCTAACCCATGATGGGGCGGCTCTGGCCATACAGTCCCTGCCGAACGGCAGTCTGTTATTTTCGAAATCGTCCTTCACTTCTCCCAACGACGTTTACCTCATTCGAGATCTGAACGACTTCGAACGGAACATCAAAGGAAGCCGTAAGGGTTTGGAGTTCAAGGGCAAGATAGAACAAATCACCAGCCTCACGGCAAACGCCCTTGCGGGCAAGGACCTCATTCAGGGCGAAGAGTTCTGGTTCAAGGGTGCTCTGAACAGGGATGTACAAGGTTGGATCTTCAAGCCAAAGGGATGGAAGAAGAGCGACAAAAAGAAGTGGCCCGTGGCTCTTATCATTCATGGAGGTAAGGTCCTCGACACCTATCAATAGGCCTGAATTTACTGC
The DNA here is from genome assembly GCA_029204085.1 of Mycena sp. CBHHK59/15. NCBI lineage: Eukaryota > Fungi > Basidiomycota > Agaricomycetes > Agaricales > Mycenaceae > Mycena > Mycena sp. CBHHK59/15. The sequence goes on along the minus strand of JARGXW010000255.1, from coordinate 34,536 downwards.
ATGTGCAGGCCCACAAAGCGCTTGGCAAGACCAGTGGTCAACGCGGTGGAATCCGAACGGTTTGCACCATGGGCCTTGCGATTTTTTCTGTATTTACATGTTTCTTCAGTGTTTTCCCAACAAGGCTACTTCACCATTTGGATGAATCCCACGGGGAGCACGACTTTTGGAGGAGGTACTCCACTCTGTGCGGATCTGTGATCAACTTTAAAAGCACCATTCAGTCTTCACAGAAGGAATCACGGGAGACTGGGGTGGTAAGCCGTTTGTTGACATGAGAGCTGGTTGGAAATATGTTTTGGACACCTATCCTCAGGTACGTAGACGGACAGCGCGATGTGTGGCACAAACTGACCTATTCTAGATCGACCCCGATCGTGCTGTCGCTGCCGGTGCAAGTTGGGGAGGATACGCTATCAAGTACGAGCCTTCCCACTTAGTTTCCCTATAATGCGGCAAACACCTTTCCAGTTGGATTCAAGGTCACCCAGAATATGGCTTCAACTTCAAGGTAACGCCTAGTCTTCTTCGGATTTGTCTCATCACATCCCCCAGGCTCTTGTTGCGCACGATGGAGTCTTCGATGTCATTTACAGCGGGTAATTTTTCTAAGTCATCAAAACAAATCGTTAATGTAGTCCGCGAAAGCTATGCTACCGATGTCCTTTGGTTTGTGCGTCATTCGCCACTTCAGGGTTTCTGATTAGGCTCACCTATGACGTCCAGTTCAATCAGGAATGGAACGGGAGGTTCATTTGCAGGTTTTTATGAGGTTTCGATTGGGCTCACACGTCAGTCAGGCCATGGGAAAAGCAAAGCAAGAAACTGGCAGCAAAACACAGTCCTTCTAGCTTCGTAAACAAATGGTCGACTCCTCAGCTGCTTATTCACGGCAGCAAAGACTACCGGCTACCAGAAACAGAATCTATCGCACCGTTTCATGCTTTGCAACAGTACGTATTTGCGGTGCATAAGGTAATCTTGGTATCGATATCGTTGTAGGTTGGGTATCCCGAGCCGCCTTGTAATATTCCCAGACGAGAATCACTGGTCCGACCAATTCAATACTATAGCCCTCTGTTTTACTGATGTTGATGCCGTTGCAGGGTCTTGGGACACCTAAATAGGTCCGTGTGCACTTTATAAATTCATGATAGCTTTGCTGAGCGATGCCTACTAGCGTAAAATGGCACTACGAAGTCTTCAAGTGGTTCGACGAATTCGTAGGCGCATGACGTTGCGGTTTCGGGCGTAGGGAGGTGTGGGGCATACACCACATCCCGGCAGTTTCTGTATGCCAGATCCCAACCTATCAATCATCTTTCGCGTGCTTGGCATTTGTTTCAGGCAATTGAGCGCGGATCCAGGCTGCGTAGGCCGCGAACAGATGTGTATCTGTGTGTTTGTCGCAAAATGCGAGAATTGCCCGGTATCTTTGTTCTCGATCGGCGCCAGTAGCGTGCAGCATCTTTGCCAGATCTACAGGGCAAAGGAAAGGAGGTTGTCTGGCGTCTTCTTTGAGGGATGCGGTTCCCTGCATGGAACAGGCGAAGTAGACGCAATGGTCCATGCCTAGACAGTGGCCGAGTTCATGGCTCGAAGTGCGACAGGCGCGACCCAGCCACATTGATGACAACGCAGCCGGAGAGTCCAAAGATGGTAGAGTGTTGTATGCAACTAGGGCCGCATGTAGTGGCGAGAGCTCTCCGTATCTTTCAGGGTCCAGCAAGCCGGATTCCCGTGTGTCCGAAGTGGCAGCGTTGCCTTTCATTTTCTTCTTGGGTCGGGCATTCTCGGATGAGTCTGCCTCAGAACAACATGCCTCCATGTAAGTTTTACAGTGCGATGCTGGCCAAGAATGTAGCCTGTCCACATTCTGTTTTTTGTCCAAGCCAGGATGATACCTTGGAGAAGGATGAGCGATTGTCCTCATAGTGCCTTTTTTACGCGACTAAAACTTACCTTGCTGTTGAAATGACTGCGATACGACTGCCGCCATATGCACGACCACATGCAAAATCGTCGTCCGCATTCTCGTATATATCGTGGTGAACGAGCAGCAGAAGCGCAAATGCATCGTCCGGCAACATACTGATGGCAGCGTCAAGAAGATCATCGAGGTTGAGTTGTCGCGCGAATATCCCATCCTTGGATGCTCGCGTTCGGATTCGGACGCACTCCGTTGACATTTTTAATCCGATATATCGCGGTGTTTTCGAGGTTTTCTCATCCCACTTAGTGAACGACAGGGGCGGGGCTGGTAGCAGTTTCACTGGCATGCCATGGTAGAACACACGCAGATAATCTGCGATGTCTTCGACATCTGGCGGCACGACAAACATGCCATCCGCATGCCTTGGTTTGATCCACGACCCGACAAACGAGACGCTCGGGTCGACGGCTGGAGGGGCAACCACATATAACACGTTTTTATTGGGCACAACGTGGTTGCGATCACCATCTGCTTGCCATTCCTGGATGCTTTGAGGCGGATATTCTGGATCCTCCGACAAATCGTCGCCAGGAAGTACGAGTGGAGCACAAAACGGTCCGAGATGACTCGCGTTGTGTACAGGCCTCTTCCTGTTACCCTTCAAGACAGGTTGGAGAGTTGCGGCAGCTTCTCGCTGGTGTTCCGTCGGTCTGGAGTAGCCCGCCTGGGCAGCATATGCAGATGATATGAAACTGAGCGTGCTGTGAGGGCAGGTATCTGACATGTTTTAGGAAGAGAACGCAGCCACTGTGATTAGATTCACAAACAGAACTTTAGTTCGGTTTGTGCTCCCAGTACCAAAAATGGCACGATTTGGCTTATATAATCTTGTAATCATGTGCTCATTCTTGTTGCTCTAGGCCACCGGCAACGGGACAGCAATTTGATCGCATCACCGTGCGTGTCCGAATTGGGAAGCTCTGCCATTTGGCTGCATCCGATGGCAAGGATTAGTGCAGGCTCAACGAGGCACTTTCACGCATGGTTTTATGGGTGAAAAATGCTTAGAATTAGATTTTACATGTATTCTTGGTTACACATCATTTATTCCCCCACATGGCTTGAAATCGACCCTTCCTGTTGCTTGATTGAGACACTTTTCAACGGAATTTTCCAGATCTTTTACCAAGAATACATGTAGAATGCGCAAAAACCACCCTTTTGGCACAATTTCAGTCTATATTGGGTCCCTGATAGGTTCGGAGCAAGCCTGTGCCGCTCCGGCCCGGCAAGCCGGCCCTTGGGCTTGCTTCAAACTGCGTCAAACAGAGGGCTTGCCAATGCCTTTTGTATGACCGCAATTCTTCCTCGTTGGAGCAGCCCGGGAGATCTCTTGATGGCGGTGCACGGCGATCAAACCACAGAAAGCCTCCGTGGGCCAGAGCAAGCTTTCTTCTGCTGACAAACAACCAAAACAGACGCTAACTACTATGCACTGCCACCTCTCTGAGGCAGCTGCAACTGCCACATGCGCCAACCACCTCAAAGGCGGCGTCCGCGCCGCCAAAACCCCGCCACGTCACTCCAAGAAAGCACCAACATTCTCCGCACGCTCTGCCTCAATGGCCCCTAACTCCCGCCACTCGTCGTCATCCACCACCGGCCCCCGTGCTGCCTCAAACTCCGCCTGCTCGCGCTCGAGCCGACCACCTTTCTTCGGTACAAAGGTGCGCAGCCGCCGCGCGCTGTAGACACCACTCAGCCGTTCGCCCCGTAGGTTGTCCAATAGGTACGATTCTGTAATGCGTTCTGCAATACGATGCGGCGTAGACCAATAGTGGATGAGCTTGCGGAGCGACTTGAAAGTGTAGTCCCAGACACTACCAGCAACCTGGACGAGCTGACCCGGCTCGAATCTCACCACCCCCGCTCGCGACGCGATCACCTTACGGTCGAACACCACCTTCCGCCCCAGCACGTACTTCACACGCTCCGCGTATCCGTCCAAGCGCTGCTGCGCGACGTATCCCACATGCGCCTCCACGTCCGCTACAGTCGGCGGCTCCGCAAAGTCCGCCAACAGCGTCTCGGGCGTGTTCACAACCTTCGCCAGCGCGATCTCATTCGGCGTGAATTTGGTGGATGGGAGGATCCGCTCGTTCATGATCATGAGCGCTTCGTCGAAATGATCCGGCCAGTTTCGCGGCATAGTCTCCCATGTCGTGGCATTCCATACGTCCTCCCCCACGTCCGGTGCGCACAGCCGAGCCAAGATGTGAATCAAAATTTTGTTGGCGCCCTCGACGAGTCCGTTTATCCAGGGCGAGTACTTCGGGACGATGTGGTGTTTTATCCCCCACTCGGTGAGCCAGTCCCGCACTTCGGCATTGTCAAAATGAGATCCGCCGTCCGTCATCCCCGTCTCAAATTTGCCGAAGTCTCTGTAGATCCGCGCAAGTGTGCTGATGGTCGTCTTCCCTGTCCCGGCAGTTTTAAACTTGTCACCCCAGACTTTCTGTGACGTGCAGTCCAGCCATAGGCCAACCGTCTTGAAGCCGCCTTTGCCGACCGACAAGCTGAGGTAGTCGCCGACTAGGAGTTCGTAGGGGTGTCGCCGAGTAATTGGATTCAAGAGTGCATGTGTGTGTTTCGGGCCGAACACTTTGCACTGTCCGCAATCCCGTATCGCTTCCAGGATCGACGCGTCAAGCCCCGGGCTAGAGATCTCGTCCATCAAGATCATCTTGACGGCGTCTCGCCCAAAGTGCCCCCGCTCGCTGTGCACCTTCCGTGCCATCTCCAGAGCCTCCGCCCGCGTCACACACTCCCTCCGCGACCTCGCGCGGCCCCACGCTCCTCCGCCGAGCCTCCACAACTTCCCATCTTCCACAAAGAATTCGAGCGCGCGATGCTCCGCTTTAGCCTTCGCGCGCTTCGACGCCCCAAAGTTGAGCTCATGGAGGGCGTCCAACACCTCCACGTACAGCGGCTCCCCTTTCAAACGCTCCCTCAAGGCTATTGTCCCTGCGGGTAACTCCACGATGAGGAACACATCCGCTTCTCCGGCGGCCTCCACGCACACAGCAAACACGTCGTTCACCAGTCCCGACTCCGCACTCCAATCGGGCGACACTGTCCACTCGTGTCCATCCCCCGCCTCCTCTTCCACGTCGTCATACTTCCGGCTCAAGACATCCGCCCCCACATTGGCCGTCCCTTTGATATGTTTCGCGCCGACGATGTTGTAGCCTAGAATGCCATTCCTCCACCGCTCGTGGGCGACATTCAGCTTCTCGTTGGTGAGAACATCCCGTAGCGCCTGGCAGTCCGTCTCGAGTAAGACTGGCTGTCCCCAGATAACGTTAGAGAACTTGTCAAGCGCAAATTTCACCGCAGCCAGCTCGAGGACGTGAGCCGGGTACCGCTTCTCCGCCGGCGAAGTGCGCTTCGATGCGTATGCAATGGGATTCCGCCTCAGCACCACTTTGCCACCCGGGAGCGCCGTCGTCATCTTCTGTGCCAAGATCGCCGTGAGCCCACCCTTGCAGCCGTCCGAGGTAACGATGAACGGGTGTTCCTGCACCGTCTCGAATCGCGGCGCGCGCAATACGGGCTCTGTGGTTAGTATGCGCTTCAGCAGGAGAAAGCACCTCGTGTGCTTCTCTGTCCAGTGGTCGCTGAGGGGAAATGCGCGCATGATCTGTCTGTACTGGCGTTTGTTGACGGCCGCGGATGTATCGACCCGAGCTAATAAATTGCGCAGCGGCTTCTCGCGGTCGACGTAGTTCTCGATGAGGTCACGAAAGTAGGAGGTGAGGCCGAGGAAGGAGTGGAGTCCGGATGCCTGGGTGGGTTGTTCCCACTGTACAATCGTCGTGAGCTTTTTCAAATCGGGGGACACGCCCTTCGGTCCGACGGTCGAGCCGGCGAAGAGCGTCTCGGTCATATAAAGTCTCGTCTTTTTTACGGACAGTGACAGTCGCGTCTCACATACGCACGTGAATATCACCCGTAACCGGCGCATCATCTCCTCAAAAGTGTCGGCGGCCGTTCCGCCATCATCGACCAGAAGCTCCATCGTCCCGTCAACGAGCAAGTCCCAAAGCCGTTGAGCACACATGTCCCCAAACACGGTCGGCGCGTCAGTGAGTCTGAAGGGCATCCGCATGAACGCAAAATACCCCCTTCCCGGGATCCAAATGCAGAGGTATGGCTGCACCTTCTCGTCAACGTGAATAGCGTAGAATCCGGAAGCGAAGTCGAAAACGGAGACGTATCGGTGGCCAGACAGACGGCGCTGCTTGTCCCGTATGTCACCCTGAGGCAGCGGCACGACTTTGAGATGTTTGTTGAGTTCAGCAAAGTTCCCGCAGATGCGCCATTTCGGCGGTCCGGGTGCGCATGTTTCCGCAGGTGCGTCTCTGAGTGGTAAGTCTGTCCGAGGTTCCATCCCATGCTTAAGGCATTCATCCTCTACAGCGTGGATGAGCTCGTTCAACGACAGCCCCGCATCCTGGTCCTTCTCCGCAAGCGAGATGGGGTTTACAGATTTGACGGCGTGTGGGTCCATCCTTCGCAGCACCCCTGCCGCTACGAGCTCGTCGACTTGTCTGTTGACGTCAACGTTCTGCGGTCTCGACCACGGGCGTTGCGGTACGGCTCCCTTGCTAAACTCGACACCATCCGGCACTGTCGGAGCATACCCTGGACCATCGACAATGAATACTTCGCTCATGGACAGCGCGAAAACATCTGCGTACTCCGCTACGAGAGCCCGCACGTCCTCACGCTGCTGCGCGGTCATGTCAAGTCCGACTTCCACCGCGCTCAACACCGCCGCAACGCGCGCGGGATTAAATGGGTCCGTCGCTCGCGTGAAAATCGGGTCCTTCGGCGCCACTGGTGAAGACATTGACGCTTGGGAGACTTGGTTAACGGGGCTCAATGTCGGGGTGATGATAGGGGGTACTTGCCTCGCGGGGGGAATCGCGGACGATATCACCCCCGTTGAGGCTTCGCATGTCTCTGTGTCGCTCTCGAACCACTCGTCTTCGTCCACAATCTCCCACTTGCCCTCAGCGTCACTCGACCACTCATCATGCACCTCCTCAAACTCCTCGTCGTCGCGGACCTGCTCCTCCTCATCAATGCTCGCGGGGGAAGTCTCGCAAGACTGTTCCCCCGACGCGGCTCCGCGCGTTGCTGCCTCAAGGACAGTGTCTCCTCCCTCCAGCTCCTTGTTCACGCACTTGCTCGTCTCGTCCTCGCCATCTTCCTCTTCGCTGTCGTCATCAAGAATCCCTGTCTTTGCCGCTGAATCATCGTTCATAACATCAGGAAATGTCGGGACTCACCTCGCGGGGGAGGTCTCGCAAGACTCATCCCCAGCGCGGCTTCGCGCGTGGCCGTTCGATCGACAGCCTCTCCCAGCATCGCGTCTTCCTCGTCTTCATCCCCTTCCTTGTCGCACCCCTCAATCCGGCTCGTCTTCGCGATCGGCTCCCGATTTTGCTCCACGTACGCCGCCGTAGCGTCCTGTGCGTTTCCAAAAATCGCGTGTGGGTCAATGGATTCAGTCTCGAATTCGGATGGGACTCGCCTCGCGGGGGAATCTCGGAAGAATTCACCCCCGTTGAGGATCCGCGCCTTGCCGCTTCTAAAGTAGCATGTATCCATCCCTTCCACACTGCTGGATTTTGGTTCCGCAGCGTCGTGCTTCGTCCCCCAGCGCTCGCGGTAACAACATCCCTCTTGACATCGTGCACGATGCCGAGCTTCGCCTGCAAGGGTTTGCCGAACAGTATCTGCCAGCTCCCTTTGCTGTCGAAGATGTCGAACGCGCTGTGGATCCACACGCCGCCGACTTCGACTGTGCCGATCCAGCGCCCATCCGGTACGACGACCTTCCCGTTCGCCATCCGGAGGTGCTGCGTCGCCGGCTCCATCTTCCCCAAACACCGCGCTCTCTCGTCGTAAAACTTTCTGTCCATCCCCCAACTTGGCACCCCGTGTCGAATAACCCCACCGCTCGCACTTGCTCTCCCCGCGGTCCCCCAAAGCTCATCCACTGCATGAACGGCGGGCTCGTCTTCTCGCTCTTACTCGGGTCCACCAGGTACACGTCAACAATCTTGATTTCAGGAAGTTGTATCGATGCACAAGATGAAACACCCGAGCCACCAACTTGGCCGGGACTTGGGACTGCACGCTGGCCGCGCGTTACAGTCCGAGTCAAAATCCCCCTGCCCCTCACCACTCGCCTCCTCCGCTCCTCCCTGCCGATACCACGGAACCCCTTCCACTTCCACCACATCGACATAGTTCATCGTGACCGTGGGCGCCTGAATGCGGCCGAACCAAGTCCCGCAATACGCGCGGTACTTGCGCTCGAGAAGGGGAAGGAGGGGCGCCGGACAGATCCTGTGGAGAGGCGTAGTGTACACGCCACACTTCCAGCACTCGCCACTGCAAGGTTTGGCCGTACCGGGCGAGAGCGGATAACCAGTCGACCAGATCGAAATCGCCTCCGGCGCGATGTGCCCGTTAGCCTTGTTCCACTCCGCAATCTGCGCGCCGTACTGCGCGTGTCCCGCTGGGTTGCTAAGCGCCTGCGTTGCGTTCGTGTCGAGCATGATCTTGCGCAGCCTGTCCCTCTGCTCATTCGTGCCTTGTGGTATAGGCTCCCGCTTCCCTGCAGCTCCACGACCACCTCCTCCGCCTCCTCCGCCCACTGCTCCTTGGTTCACCACTACTACCGGTGGACCCCCACCGGCGGAGTTGCCGCCACGACCGTCGTCGCTCTCGGCGCCTGCTGCTGCTGCTGCTGCGCCGCCGAGACTCATACACTGTGCATGACTTGATTGAGCTCAGCCATGCTCTTGTCGAAGGCGCAGCTCGGCTTGTGTTCCTCCACAACCATATCAATGGCAGTTTGCGGCACGAGCGCGAGAGCTGCGAGCATCGCGTCCCAGTCCACAGGCGCGTTCCCGATCGACACGCGCATGGCAGCGGGCAGTGCCGCGTGGAAGCCCCATACGCCTTCCGTCTCCGTCCCAGCGTTCGCATCGAGTACGGCCTCTCGCAAGCGCGGGCGGAACTCAACCATGGGGCTATCCTCTCCCCGCCAACGAGGATGTGCTCTGCCGCAAGATGTCCAACCGCGATTCTCATACCCGTCAACTCAGCCAGAAGCTGAGGACGGGGTTTCGCGATCGGAACCATCCCCGCGAAGCGTTCTTCGAACGCCTTCGTAAAAGCCGTCCAAGTCTTGAAGGTCTTTCCGCGGAACCAAATGTCCGCCGGCGAACCGTGTCGAAATCGATCCCCAACCTCCTCGAGCTTCTCTGCGTCGGTCGCACCGCGATCTCTCAAACCGAGCCGCACATCCTTCAAGAAATCAATCGCCGTAGCTGCAGACGTTCCAGCCCCTGTAAAGGTCGGTCCGGTCGCCATATGTAATCGTTTTGTCGGTAGTCTGGTTTTTGGAATGATAGTTTTCGGGGGCAAGATTGTCGCCGCGGGAGCAAGCTGCGCGAGCGGCGAGGGCATGAGGATGGGGAGGGGAGATGATTCAGGTGTCAGGTCCGGCGAGTTTGGAAGGGACGCGCGTCGGCGTCGATAGAAACTGTTCGGGGAGATGGGCCCGCGTAACGCGAAGGCGGCACTGAGTCCAAGTCCGAGATGGGCTGTCCGAGTAGGGGTGGCCGCAGGTGATGGTAGGCTAGCCCGCCCTTCGAGTTCAATCAGAGGCACTGACTGCTCGGCCTCCTCATTTTCCTCTCGTGTCCTGGGTACACTGCTGTGTCTTCTCCTGGTCGAGCTCCTAGTCGTGGGCGCCAGCATTTTTTTCACGCTCTGTCGGTCTGTCGGTCGGTCTGTCGGTCTGTCGGGGGCTGTCACAACCGAAGAGGCAAGCTCAAGCGAAAAAACGAGGCAAAAGTCAAAAAGCTAGTTTCCCGAAGATCGAAGATAATCGGGGCCAATGGATGGCGTGGGTTCGAATAGCACTCTCGTCACCACTATGGAGCAGCCCGGGAGATCTCTTGATGGCAGTGCACGGCGATCAAACCACAGAAAGCCTCCATGGGCCAGAGCAAGCTTTCTTCTGCTGACAAACAACCAAAACAGATGCTAACTACTATGCACTGCCACCTCTCTGAGGCAGCTGCAACTGCCACATTGTTGCCTAGATCCTTCGTGTATCTCATAGATAGTATCCTAGGCCTCCTTATGGGAATTTTTCCCGCATGAAAAAACTTCCTCGAACTGTTGCATCTCCGTGTTATTCTGACCTTCATCATTTTTCAGAAATCATACTGTGGAGGTCTAGGAGCCTAATATAAGCATAGACATTGTTGGCAGATATTGTTCCGCATATGAATTGGAGTGCCCTTGAATATTTCCAGGATTATCTGATGCCTCCGAGTGACATGGGAAGTCGTCGAGCGGAAGGAGTCCATATGTCACATTGTGTGATATTGTGTTACCTCGCGTCGTGGCTAATTAGCCATGTCGGTACCCCCGCCCGTACCGTCTCTCGACGTGAATCCGGACTGGGAGACGTTGCTACTACAACTACAGGCCAGCACGGACCTCAACAGTACCTCAATTCGGTGTCAGCTAGTCTTTTCTTTGCTTGTTTTTCTTGGTCTCTCTGTCCGCGACTTTCTTGTTTTCCTGTTTGAAAGCTCCATCCCAAAGGTCAAACAGCGAGTTGGGATCTTCATGGGCAACAGCAGTATCACTGGATTCGGTCCCGAGCGTATTTTCAAAGCCTGGCACCAGCGCTTCCCCAAAAGCAGACCACACCTGCACTCTACCATCATCAAGCCGTGCATGGAAGAGCTCGCACTTCACAAGAGCGACAAGGTCATAAACGACCCTCGTTTAAAGGTCCGTTTGAGCAGTTGCACTCTGGATTACATTCGGAACGCACTTGATCCTGGTGTATTGCCTGCAATATACCTCGAGGACGCACCATACACCTGGAACTATCTTTCCGTCTTTACAACTTCCCCAAACAAGTGGCGTAAGGAACGAGCACAGATGGGGAAGGATGGGATGCCAGCCACACCTCTGGAGGCTGATGAATGGGACGAGACGCCGGATGGAAGCACGGATGACAGTACAGAGTTTGCGGGCGAGACAGGTGGATTCTGGAGGAAGATGGGCTTTGCCCGTAATGCTACATTTGTGAGTATCATCTACTATTCCTTCTTACCTTTCTAACTCTTGCAGGCCCTTGTGTTCGTCTTTAGTATAATGGCATTTACTCGTAACACCGGCACCAACCTCTTCCCAATGATCCTCGGCCTTTTTCTTGAGATTGGAGGGACGGGTTCCCACATCCTAAGCACCCTCAGCAACGCGGGTGCTTGTGTTTCCATCACGACGATCGAACACCTCAAGAAGATCCTTTCGGAGGATGCTGTCGCGCACGCAGTTGACCTGATGCAAGGTCCCAGCATGTTCTATATTATATTCGTCAATATCTTCCTCCGCAAATTCCAGCAACGATTATTCAACAAGAACTCCATGATCCACGCTACCAACGCCGCTGTTATTTCCATACCTGACGCAGATCCAGCGGCAGCAGATTTGGGAGCAAAACAGAAGGCCCGTGGGAAGCGTGCAGCTGCGACAGGAAGGGATATACTGCCAACCGACGACGACGAAGAAAAAATGCTGTCGTCATTTGCGGGGCTTGTGATGACCTTCATCCTTGTGTACTGTCCGGGCAGCAAGGACTGGGAGAACCGTGATGCAATGCTCAGGGCCGCGGAAGACTTTATGATGTCTGATAGACCATTACCACCAAAGAAAACCGACGCAAGACCTTTAGGGGTTTTCGACATCAACGAGGGCTCAAAGAAGGGGATTGTCAAGATGCTCAAAGCTTTGCAAGAAATCAGCACGTTAGAAGAGGCGGAGTGGGCGGCTAAAGCGCGAATTATTGTCGGAGATTGGTTGACCTCGAACAATATTCGCGGAGCTCGCAAAGACCGAATGGACAACATCAATGGCATGGAGCGGCTCGACTATGTTGATGAACTCAGCGCGCTGTGGCATTTCGCGCTGAATGCTACACATATGATCATGCGGCTTCATTTCGGAGACTCTGTTCTTGATCCTGGCTCCCTCGCAAAGCACAAGGGGCTCTTGAACCGCACATGGGATGCAGAGAAACCGAACTACGCCAATGCCAAAGCCCTTATTTGCCACTCATTAATATCCTGAATCCTGTATGAAGTCATGTAAGCTCAGATATTTTTTCTGTGGGCCGTACTCATTACACTGGATACACAGGCTGAAGAAGAATATTAAACGATGGGCAGACCTTGCGAAATGGAGGCCTACACTTACAGAACTGAGTTCCTTTGCTCAAGAGTTTGTCAAGGATTTTACCCTCGCAATAAATGCGGAAAGCGCGAAAAATGTGAACGACGATTATTATGCACACTCCCAGTATTTCATCCGTGACGCCCTCATTTTCTGTGTCTTTGAGCACTCCGTAGCTTTCGCCGATGCTGGTGGAGTGCTCCGTGTCCTCAAGTACTGGGCCTTCTCCTTCCGCGGTGCCAGTCTCCACAACTATGCACGGGAATGCATTGAAATTTTACTCCAATGGAAGTACGAGCTCGCGCCTGAGTCGCAAGCGGCAAAGGAGCAGGCCTGGTTCTTCAACCGATGGGGTATTCGAGGTCGCAACATTGCAAGTGATCTCTACTTGGAGCAAAACAATTTTTGGGTCAAGGTATTGTACTGTATACAATTTTATCTGGCAAGTAAATCTGATTCGCAAATCAGCGTGTAAATATTGCGAAGGGCTCAGGTGTTACGATAAAGTACATCATCGAGAAGGGTTCTGCACCAGTGGAAGCATTTTGTGAAGTCAGTCACAAGTTTGCGCGCGCATTCGGCTTTGCAGACCGTGCTCGAAGGCACAAAGAAGTCGATGTCGGTCAAGATCTGTGTCTGCTCACCGAGACGATGATGGATGCTCAGTTGCATGTACTGACTCCGAACCGACCCATCTATGCACCACTCAAGGTCAATAATAAGGGAGTTGTTGCTTCAGGGCCGCGGGTCAGTGCCATCATCGACTCGTTTGATACTGGGGCCCAAATATTGAACGGTGGAAAATTCCGCGAGTTCATTCGCACAACAACGTGGGACCCAGCAGCAGGATATCCGGTCGGGGCTCCAGAAATCGGTCCTGACGGCGACGACCCTCTGCTCAATGGATCATTATTTGATCGCGTCGACAGTAATCCCCTCGGAAGAGATGGCTTCGACGATATGGATGATGGTGATGCCCATACGCAACGTTATCCGGGGCTTGGATCTTTAGGGGGAGGGATGGAATATTCAGATCATAATTAATGTTAATAATCAAATTTTACAATCTACTTATTTTGATTTTGAGTATTCGGGGCAGGAGGATAGTAACAGGGTGGTAGGTAATACATCGGATACATCTGCAGATAATACGAGCCAGGCGGAGGGTACATGTAGGCAGCGGAATAGTACGGCATGTACGGTGCATTCTGAGGTAACATCGGACTCGGATTAGGTGGTGCGGAAACTGGTGTACCTGGATGGGAAACAGAAGGTTGCAACGGCAAAGGCACAGACTGCAGGCCAGCAGTCGAGCGCGTAGCCACAGTTCTCGGGGGTATAGATGCCACCATGGTGGGCGCAAAAAAATCGGCATCGTTCACTGCTGCACTCTGTGCTTGGCCGCCTCCCCGTCCCCGTCCCACACCGCGACCTCGTGGACGACCCCGAGGCATGCGAGCTGGTGAAAACGAAGGCTGGGTGATGGTTTGCATGCCACGGCGCGGCATATTGCTCATAGCATGCGGCGGGGTTGTCATCGTATTTTGCTGCTTCTGACGGTGTCTGCCTCTGGGTGTAGGGCCAATTGCGAGCTGCGCATCCGGTCTCCAGTCCATGATAATAGATGCGACAGCTTTCAAATCATCATGGGAGGCCAGGTCCCATGGGACGAACTTGCAAATTAAATCTGGAGTGACCGTAGCTTCACGAAGAAAGTCTGCTCCGTGGTCAGCTAGCTTCTGGAGCTGCACGTCCGAGAGATCGACTCATTTCAACATCAGGGAACGGCCACTGGCACGGCGTGCCTGTTTCTCCGTGCGCCATTTGTCCAAAGCTCCTATGAGGTCGTCTCGTTGCTGCTGGGGAAGCTGGACTTTGTGTGTGAAGGGAAGGAAGGCAGCTTGAGTCGGAGAATGAGCAGCACCTGAGTGGCGAGAATCTGTAGATGATATAGAGTCCATTCGTTGTCGAGCGCCGCACGAGAAAGAAGGGATGGGAAAAAGGAAGTCAGATGCAAAAGTTTTCAGCCGTGCATCATGACGGTCAGATGGTGGATAGCGTGAGAGGATATCGGGGGTACAGCGGCTGCAACAGCGGTCGGATGGAGGCTGTCACATACCGTGACATCGGACTTCCTCAGCCTCCGAGGATCGCCGAATCGTAACATCCCCATTCTTATTGGCTACTTCATTCACCATATGCTCAAGACTCCCTATGATTCACTATGACTTTCTTTGTCGGCGACCTCGGCCTTCCGACGTCCGCTGACACAGCATTGACTTACATTGACTCCTACATACTCATTCCCATCGCGGAGCCTATCGGCCTCCGATGATTAATTATACTACGATATCATTTAAATAGCTTGATGTACTCTCGCTTCAAGTCAGTTTGAATATCGACTAAGTTTCCCTCTTTTCCCTTCGTATCTTTTCGGTCTTCCGTTCTCCTCCGAAATTGGACACTGGGTGTAGAGAAGGGCGCAGCGCACGAGCTGAAGCCAAGTCCACTCCCTCCGTCGGTCCCCAAGTCGGACCTCCATCCGGCATCCGATAAAGACTTCACACTTATCTACGAAGTCCCCCTTTGTGATGTTCCTCCCTTATCGTTCACATAAGCTATTGTCTTGACAGGACCCTTCGGACCCCGACGGGCCCTGACGGAATTCTGGTATTTGACAGAGGCGAGCGATGAAGATCAAGTACAGTCCATGACAGCTCACATTGGGACGCCTTTGATCTCCATCCGAGTTCCACAGGCTCGCGAGAATCTTGATTGAGACAGTTATAAATGTTGAGGTCTGTCACCAGTCGGAAGTAAGTACGCAGATATCCATGCGAGCAATCTAATTAACAGTTAAGATCCCGATGACTCTTCAAGTAGGACTCGTGTATACCTGCATTCACAAACACCTCCATTGCTGTGTCAAGCTTCTTCCGGTGTTCTGTGTCTGCATTCGTTTCCGCTTTTTTTTTGGGTCCTGAGGCCGTGTCGACAGGTTCTGGTCGGAAGGCCCAGCGAGGAACAAGCAAGATGCATGTTCCCTGAATGGCACGGTTCCGGGCAGTGCGTCCCCATCTCTGTGCAAGAATCGAGGCCGATTCTGTTAAAGAACAGAGGATTGTATACATCACATCTGGGACATTACATCCCATCCCTGCAGCATCGGTGGCGCAGAGAATTCGGATTTCTCCTTTATTAAATTGGTCCCATACCTGCGCCTTTGCAGGCTCAGAGACAGTCAATTTGAATGTCTGCATGAGAGGTCGAAGATGTGCAGGAAGACATTTTCGAAGTGTTTCAATGGCCGTCGTGCAAGCTTCAATGGTATCGAAGTAGAATAGGCACTTCGGGAGTGCAGCAGCAGGCGTGTCCTTGTCCATCTGTGCAGGAAATATATTGATGATGTCAAGTATAGGGTTGGCGGGATTTTTGATGGTCCGGGTCATGTAGACGAGGTTGGTTCGGTCAGTACCAACGTCAATACCCCAGAAAGGTCGGCACCCAAATTTCAATGACTTCCAGATGACCTTGAATGCCTCCGTATCGCAGGTAGCCGTGGCAGCAAGAATCAGTGTATCTTGACCAATATAATCGCGCAATTTTGCAAGGCCACTGTATTCTTTCTGGAAGTCGTCCCCCAGTCCACAATACAGTGTGCTTCATCAATTACCAGAGCTTGGACACGATTCCGGAAGCTTCGATCCTGCCACAAGTGGATAAAGCTGGAAGAGAGCGCCATCTCAGGGGAGACATAGTAGAGATTGGCATGCCCCTGACGGAGGCCTGCCCAAACTTCGGGGCAGACGGTATCTTCATTAACCATCACAGCTTTTAACTCTTTCTTTTGCGCTTCGTTGACCTATCAAGCAATGGATCACCAAATCGTATGTGCAGACCTCCGGGCTGGGACCTTACCTGATCCCTTTCCAGCGCCTTCAGCGGGCACACAACAATAACGGTCTTGTGTTTGTTAAGTGCCGCAAGACCTTCAAATATTACGCTCTTCCCATAGCCCGTGCCTGCGACCATCAACGAGTCGTACCCCTGGCGTAGACGGCGTATGAGCTCCCCTGCCAGTCGTCCAATTCGAAATTGAGTCCGAGACGCTCGCGGGTTTTAGCTTTTACATCTTGCAGCGTCTCTTTCAGCTGCTTCACTCCGAGCAAGCGGTCCGGGGCAGGGGTTTTGCGCTTACTGGGGGTTGCAGGGACATGGTGGCGAGTCCCATTGGGGACTACGGGGAGTTTACCAAGGACTTTTCGCGTGGGGAGCCCATAACGCGTTGAGGAGCAAATTTTCTCGATTAGGTCATGCCGCGACGCATCGGTCACAATGAGTCACACTGGATGCGTTTCGGACTTCCTCGCAGTCTACGACACAACACAGCTCATATAGTGCATCAACCATGGATGTAATCTGGAGATATATAGCGGTAGTAACTTCAAATAAAATATCTCCGCGATCTGTGCAAAAATAAATATTTTTGAGCCCTCACAAAAAAAGTGTGTTTTGGGTCCTCTTGCACTCCCCAGAACTCGATGAATTTTGCATATATTCATACGAGATATGCAGGGAAGTCATAGCCAGACTGACCATATAAAATTTACTTCAAATGACTCCAATGCTCTGAGGCCGGGTTGGGACGGTAGAGGGTGATTTCCAACCCCCACGATTTCGGCAGTCTGCAGCAAGCCCCTTCTGACAAAGGCGTGCGTGGTCTGTTTGATTCCTGTTTGTTTCTCTTTGTTCTGCCTCGGCATCGCACGGCATTGTCAGAACGGGGCTTGGAATGAACCTAGGTCCCTGACGGCGCGTGCTGGGATGACTTCCATCAGCCTAATAATGTGTTTGAAAACACGAACAAACAAACGCGCCACGCTGACTTCCCGCTCTCCCCTGCACCCCTCCACGCGTATTCGACGCGTCAAGCCCGTGGGGGGCCATGGTCTACATCTCTGCATCCCTATGATACAAAGGAACACGTAAAAGGCAGACCGCGGCTCAAAAACAACATACCAGCTCTCGACTTCTCAAGAAACCTGCGCACCCAAGGCCAAAACGGGTGCAACACGCTGACTTCCCGCTCTCCCCTGCACCCCTCCACGCGTATTCGACGCGTCAAGCCCGTGGGGGGCCATGGTCTACATCTCTGCATCCCTATGATACAAAGGAACACGTAAAAGGCAGACCGCGGCTCAAAAACAACATACCAGCTCTCGACTTCTCAAGAAACCTGCGCACCCAAGGCCAAAACAGGTGCAAACAGACGCGGGAACCGAGATAATCGGTACACATACCTCAAAGAAGCCATTTCCAAGCGTGCCGAGATCCTGGAATGCATCGCCGCTGGTCCTAGTAGCGTGGTCGAGGAAGCCATGCCTGAGCACTGGCAGTCAATGTCAATCAAGTTCAATGGATATCGATGACGAGGTGTTTGACAGTGAAGAATAGTGGTATGGAAGCTAGCATGGTTTCAGATATAGATAATACATGTATTGAGAGTAGATAACAGCCAGAGGACAGGAAGAATGCGACGGGAGCGCTGGATGAAAGACATTTGCCGCCCATTCAGCTTTGATCTGCTTAGGTAAGCACACGATTTTGGAACCCCGGTTGCCGGTGGCCATGTAACTACATGGCTACACCGTTTACTTAAGATTGTTGTAAGATTTTGATGATCTACAAATAGTTAAGTAATTCTTACGAAGTCTGATATGGGGACACGCAAGAATGTTTTAAGACGCGGAATCGCACAATTTCTTAAGACAGGTCTGATAACTTTCATAAGATTAACGAGTAACACGTGGATATCTCTGGCCTCCCCAACGCATATATCCACCCACTGTGCAGCTCATACAGTACTTATTAGCCAGCAGAGAGAGCAGCAGATAGATGTATTGTCATACATAATGTATCTAAAACAACCTGGTGCTGTAATTTATGGTTATAACAAGCACGAGCGCGCCTCCCTTCCCTGCCCCTCCACACGCGCAGTACTTCCGCCCTTCCCCTTCCCCTTCCACCCCCAGCCCATCCCCATCGTCTTTGCATCCTCGCTGCCTGCAGGCGACACTGACGCCAGATGGACATACACGTGCCGTAGCTAACGACACGGTGCACCCCAATGCAGATGACGTACACACGACTGACGAGCACCCTGTGCCGACACCCACTCGCACCAGTCCGCACAGTACGTGAAGTACATGCGCAACAGCGCGTGGACCTAGTTTAGTAATTCATCAGGGACTGCAGGGGGAAAGGAGAAGGGAAGGGAGGGAGGGACACACCCCAATAGCGTCCGTGACCAAGGAAGTGCACGGCGGCGACCTCAGAATGCGCCGCTGTGGCTTTGGCCTCAGGGTGCACCGCCGGGAACTCACCCGCAGTGGCAGGGAGCGTGGTGGGAGGGGCACACGTTGGCACGTTCGATGGTCCCGAGGCCGAGGCGTGTGAGGGCGGATGGTGTTCCGGGGACGTGTCTGTGTATCGTGGAGACGGTATGTATGACCTGGGGGAGGAGGATTTTGGACTCAGAACTTATAAGGGGAGAAGCCATACTTGAGTCACAAACAGGGGGCCCAAGGGGCTGTGTGTGTATCAGACAAGGGCAGCATATTTAAGTGGGGGGAGAAGATGGCCACAGGCGGCAGTGATGCAAAACAGCACAGTAAAGGCAATGAGAGAATAAGAAGAGCCACAGACGGCTTGGATATGCAACAGGCACAACGGAATGGAGGGAAGAATCAAAGGAATCCGAGGTGAGGTGAGACGAACGGTGGACAGGGCTGACAGAAGAGTGCAAATGAGAGGGAGAGCAGCGACATCAAGACGAACCAAATTTTTCATGCACGTGAAACACAGCCATCGGACCAGCCCGCGGCGGAGTTTGAATGGACTTCGGAATTTTGGACAGGTGTCGACAAGCGTCGCCCGCCGTTCGTGGCTCCCGACTTGCCGAAAGTTAGGAACCCCGAATTTATTTTTGTGTTTCTTTTGCTCATTGTGTTCTCTGCGTGTCAATGATGTCCGACTCAGAATTCATCCCCAAGCTCCAGTACAGCTAGCCAGCCCAATATATTCTCGTGGCTCCCAAAGGAATATGTACAATGTGCCTGAGTTCCACAGTAATTAGTGTTTGTCCTCTTGCCTGTTGCGAAACTTGGTGTAAGGTGTGGATCAGTACACAATATCTCATTTGCTTAGGATGCGGACCAAATGCGGACGGCTCACCGCTTAATGCACTGGGAATGCTTTGTTCCGGGACCCAAGTTTGAAGAATTTGCAGGTTTTAAGATCTTCGTATGAATGTGTTGTACGATGTCGTACAAATCCATGTTTCAGGATTTTGATGAAATTAACTCAAAAATATCGTAAGATACAGTTGTACTAAATTGCAAGACAAGCAATCTTGAGTTTTCTTAAAATTTCTGTTTGGCCATGTACTAGTAGTCGACCAAAAATGTCGCGGATTCGGCTTATATAATGATGCACTTTTGTCATTTCTGCTTACCCTCTTGCCCCGTGCTCATCCCTACGAAGCCCAATGTGAGCTGGCCGATGCACAAGCGTCGGCCGAGCGAGCATTGGGCCTCCCCTTCCATATTTTATTTCTTAGCAGAAATAAGCAACTTGAACTCAAAACTTTACTTTCTGTTTGTGCCCCGCCGCTTGCCGGCCACTCACCTTCATAAGATGGCAGGCAGGTATTTCCGGCACATGCCAGTCCTCTTAAGAAACAGCTGGGGTTCGTACTTCGTACTACATACATCACATCAAATGTATGCTACGCGGTACAATCAGTCTTCAACCGAGTAACCTTCCGCTGTCTCCAGTTCTCTCAAAGATCCCCAGAGTGGCATGCATGGCCTCCAATCTCAAGTAATACGGAGAACATGTCATTCCAAAGTGATAAATAAGTACTCCGCAGGCTTGAAAACCTCACAATCAGAGTACACCGCCAACGTGTTGAATGCGTACTTCGCGAACCTTTGAGCAACATCAAACTTGCCACAATTATAGCGAGACACAACATCAGGAAGGCATCTGCGGACGGCAACACCCTTGCAGGTACAAGCAGATACAGATCATCGAGGAATGAATGCAACGCGCAGATCAATCAATGCCTGATTTGCTCTACACACCAGTGCGTGCCCTTCACTCTCGACATACCCTCTGCAGAATCGGCAGAGTCTCCATGCCCTTGGCACAGTTCCTTGTGGCGGAGTAGTTCAATGCCGGAGAGCGATGGTGACACTGGGGAACAATCCGCCGGATCCGGCGGACTCAGCGGATTTCGCGGATTGAATCAAGGACGCTCCCACATAGCTCAGAATGTCTACCCTTGCTGTCGATGAACATAACTTTGCATGTGCCCAAGCTTCCTGGACTCAATTCACTGCATACAAGTTCGCTGGAGTTCCACCATACAAATCAGGTTGAATTGCTTAAGATCGGATGGCTTCTCCTGGCTTAAGCTTGTACATATCTTGCAAGTTTCCGAAATCTGCTTAAGCTGGTGGAGATTCGCTCAACCTTAAGTCACTGAAAATTTCAGGTATCGTAAGTGGTTGGTAAATTGCCATTGGCTTAAGTTCTGGCAAGCTTGGCCAATGTCTTAAGCCAAGTCAACCTTGTGACACCTTAAGCTTCCAACTCTCCGATGACATAAGCTCTCCATTATTTATGTACTTAAGCCGTGTCCGTGACACCTAAAGCCTAAAGCGGACTTGGCAGCCTGTTTTGGTAGTAAGCTCTTTCGGACTTCAACAGCAGCCGATCGATCGTCATGGATTCTCCTCTTGCCCGCGAAGTTCTCGAGTGTATTTACAACAGTACAGTCCTAAGTCAAGACATGACGTGGGCTGATGTTCAACGTTTCATCACCATGACTTGTAAACTTTGGCCGGAAATATTGGCTGGCCAAAGAAATATGTTACCTCCTGATTCTCTTCCACACCATGTGTGCAGTTTTATGGAATCTGTCTTTGACCTTGGGTCACCTACTATTCAAGAGTCTTGGCGAGTGCTTCGTGGTGTGATCTCCCAGTTGCAACAGCAGCCACAGCCCTGCCTCCGAGCTCGCCCCACCCTCGCCTTACCCCACGGTTCACATAGGCCTTCGGGACGACTACCCACCAGATGAATCGGCCTTGGAGACCCGTGGTATATATATTTTTCTTTACTTTCAAAGGGCTTAAGAAGTCCGAATATGTTCAGGCTTAAGCATGCAAGAATAGAATAGCTTAAGTAACTTGAAGTCGTATGTTCTCTGGTCTAAGCTATCGACTTAAGCACATTGCAAAATAAAACCCTGTCTTAAGTCCGTACTTAAGCAATGTTAGATTTTTGGCACCTTAAGCCAACCAGATGTTGGTTGGCTTAAGCTCTTCATTGGACAGGAGTGACTTAAGTCCACCAAACATTTGTAGGAGCTTCAGTCGCACTTGAGGCCAAGAGCTTAAGGCCATCAACGTTCATGAGGGCTTAAGTGACAACGTTTGGTGAGGCTTAAGTGATCACAATATTGCTGGCTTAAGCTTCACAAAGCTGGTGATGGGCTTAAGACAGTAGGATTTTTGAGTGCTTAAGGCAGAGATGTTGAGAAGCCTTAAGCTCAATGCAAGTGACGTGGGCTTAAGCAATGGTGACTTGAGGGCATAAGCCCTTGACAGCGAAATCCGCCGGATCCGGCGGATTGATCCCTTGTCTCACCATCATTCTGCAATGCCGAGTATGTGCGAGGACAGATAAAGCCGAGTGAGCGCCTTTCGATGCGCCGGCACGGGCACGTTCAGATACTGTCTGAATTTCAAAGACATTTCGACCAAGTTCCCATTCTCATTGCGTTCCAAACGTCCCTGAATCAGAGGTAGACGGGCCGCATATCCTACCGTCAGATCTCCCAGCCACTTGCCGCACGCGGCGGACAGGGCGTTGCGAACATGAGGGACGTTGTCAATCGTCCACGGGCCGCGCGACAGGATCACAGGCACCGGCAGTGTGCCAGTACCAATCGTAGGTCTGATATCCAGCAGGGCAGGCCAGCGTCGGCGAGCAGTAGCGAATCGAGGTATGCGGCATTTGCCAGATGAGTACTTAGCGATCAGATAGATCAAGTACCCGAGAGCGAGCAGTGGGCGGCAGTAGGATAAAGGAATGATGCCGGTCTCGGTGAATAGCACGGACAATATGGAGTGGCTGTGGATGCCCAGGAGCCGTCGAATGAACTCGTGTTGAACATCGGTTAGTTCACTGTTAGTTCCTGCAGCAGCTTGTCGACGACGTCGAGGCAAATTTCGCATAGGTGCGGGTCAATACGGTCCCTATAAAGCCGTGCGCCTTCGTCATGTCTTGGGCGTTTGCCACCGTCCTCTTTAGACGCTTTTTTGGCTGGAAAAGAAATCTCGAGAAGATCACGCTAGGATTGGCACCCCCACGAATTTGTAGCTCTTAACGAGCTCCACGGGATTGTTGCCAACCAGAGGCGGCACTCCGAATATCATCCACTTTGTTTTCATTACACTGACAACCATGAAGTTGACATCCGAACCTATCCTCCTTCCGCTGCAGCCCTTCGACGGTCGTCGCAGAATGGTATCTGTGATCACTGATAGCGGCCCGCTCTTCCGGAGTCGTCTCTGACTGCAAAATCTTTTTGATGCGTCGGAACCGAGCCTGCTGCTACTTACGATGGAGTTGTGCACCAGCTCAAGCCCCTTTCATCTGGGAGATCCCTGTGTGCGAAGCTCGTGGAGTGCAATAGCGCCGGCCTTTCTCGTTCTGGTCTTCTTGGCAACCTCCCTGCCTATAACAGTCCCAGCACGGTTCCGTAAATACTGTCGGCTCCTCCGGACATCCTTTGCCACATACCTGCCGCTGCACGAAGCCGAGGCCCTTGATTTGGCTTCCGTCGATTCCCCACCGTCCTTGGTTAACGTGGTCGACGTTGAATCTCCACTTTTGCATTCGCTTCTCTTTGTATTTGCGGGACTTTTTGAAAGTCTTGTATGGGTGGCGGATGCCTCTTTTTACCTCATCCTGTCTCCATTTGATGCATGGGGTGCTGGTCGTCGTCTTCTGGTCGCCTTCTCCTGGATGTACACCGCTGTGCGCCCAATCACACATCCCTCAGCAACCGCTCCCTACGATCTCTTCAGCATCTATGTGTTGCATTTCATCGGTGGCTTCCTACTTCTTGCGGGTCATGTCTTTGAACATACTGTCTCGGGCACGCCGCTGCCGTCTACGATGGTTTTATTCGGACTGTCTGTGAACTTAGCAGTCATTGTGACACTCCTGTACGTTACAGTAAAAATGCCCATCGGTTTGCCGTCTACCTTTGTTCGGAAGGAAGATATCGTGAGCTATCGAGTATGGTCGAGATGTCCTAGAAGACTGAGCTATATTTTAGGGCTACTCGGTATCTCCAGAGGACTATACCTCGCTCTTCGGTTGGATAACGTACGACTTTTCTCTTATTCGGTCTCTTTTTCATTCTAAGTGTGATACTCCAGGTTTAGTTGGGTCTATTCTCTCATTCAACGTGTCTGTTTATTGTTGTTTTTGCCGTCCATCTGTTGACGAGACTGTAGGGCACAAATACCACGCTCGAGGAGAAGGACGTCTGGACACTCAGTCCCACTAACCAGTCCCGGCCGCTTTTCACCAAGTTTCAAAACCTCCGGTGTGTTTCTTCCTCCCCTTCAAACGCTCTACCTGCTCTTATTTTGGGTCAGAGGTGCATCACTTTTGCGCCGTCTTTGGGCTGCCAATTCGCTTGATATCCTGTTAGCTACACTCCTTCCAACCGTTCTTCATTTCTCACAGCATACAGACTGGACTTCTTTGGCACCCTTGGATCAGTCATCTTTCAATATGCGGGGCCGTTTTTCCTCAAGTATATTCCCATCTGGTGCTATATATAAATGGTCACCGATTTTCTTGTAGACGTCTTCTGGATTCTATCGACCGCCCTGATAGGACTAGTAAAGATAAAGGGATAGCATACAACTACGCAGGGCTCATGTTTTTATGTTCTGTAGTGAAGGTAACCGATTTTTGTTGCATCATATTTCGCTGCTGAAGGTTATCAAGGCCCTGTTCGACGCCCAGCATCTCTGTCAGTGTTTTTCACAGACGCTCTGAATTATAAATCATTTAGTGAAACAGGGTATGGTCAGCGAGCGGCTACCCGTATCCGCTCTGAGCTCATGGCTGCCATATACGATAAGACCCTCAAGCGGAAAGATTTTAGCGGGATAATACATAAGGAAAAGGTTCAGCAGGCTACCGCATCCGGCCCTTCCGGAGGAAATACCCCAAAAGCGAAGGCGAAGGCTGAAGACAATGTTCCCTCGGCTGGGGCAGGTGGGCAGGTTTTACACATTTACGGAGTTTCTTTTTTTGATGGCGAACACAGACACGGGCAAAATTGTCAATCTCATGTCTGGTGACGCCGAACGGATCGCGACTATCACCAACTCCATGTACTTTGTGTATGGGGCGCCATTGGAGTTTACAATCGGCTTCATGTTCCTCTATCAACTTCTAGTGCGTTCACTGCTAAAATATCAAAACCATACATTCCTAAGTAGACCTATGGTACAGGGTTGGAGCGCGTTTTCCGGCTTTATCGCGATCATAGCCGGCTGGCCTCTAAATAACTACCTGGCGGAAAGGAACTCTAGAATCAATAAGGGCATTTTGAAGGCGAAGGACAAACGAATGGGGGAAGTGAACGAGCTGCTTGGCGCGGTACGTAGCTGTCCTGTATTGATTTTCGGCCACAGTTGATCTTTGTGTTCCAGATCAAGTTCGTCAAATTCTTTTCTTGGGAGGAGATGTGGATCGGTAGAGCGATGCATGCGCGCGACGAAGAGATGGCCTGGAGGCTCAAGGGTAAGATTACCTTCTTTCTTAATCTTTCAAGCTTACAGGGCATTCTCTTAGGCCGCATAAACAATGTGTTCTTCCAGTGGTATCTAAATTACTACTCGTGTCGACTGCAGCATCCTCACCTTCTCGCTAGTGTTTGGTCCATAACCCCGATCCTGCTCTCAATTATTTCCTTCTTCACATACGTGGCGTTGGGCAACAAGTTGACCATCGCCAAAGCTTTCACGGTGAGAGTTCTACCGACTCATGGCAACTGTGCTCGCCACTTAGTTGTTTGGGCAGGCAATTGCGCTTTTCGCCATGATTCGGTGCGTAACGCGTACCTAGTTCTACAATCCCATCGCTGAAGATGGGTTACATAGAGTTCCCTTGAACAGTCAGTGAACGTTTATGCCATCCCATTCAATGCTCTCACGCTGCCCCCTCCCAGACGCTCCCATCTACCTTGTTGAGATGATCCAAGTGCGTTTGATCATCAAGGTCTGTCCTATACTCACAGACACATTTCAGGCACGCATCGCCGTGGATCGCATAGCTGTCTTTCTTGGGGAGGCAGAAGTCACCGATCAGGTGTCCTCCCTCAAAAAGGACTTTTCCGAGCCTGAGCTTCCGGGGTCTGAGGACGATGCCCTAGGTCTAGAAAATGCCTCATTCAAATGGAATGACGTCGAAGTGGTCGATGAAGAGCATGATAGCACCGTTGACGCCGATAGCACAAGTTCATACAGCGATCGTAGGTTCGAGCTGAAGGATGTGTCGGTATTGTTCCCTGAAGGGGCTTTGACCGTCGTCACTGGGCCGACTGCTAGGTTGCTCAACGTCCTAATTTCTCTACTGTGACTGATTGACTGTTTCCCGTGTAGTGGAAAAACTGCCCTCCTAGTAAATCTCGATCCTCTTGGTTGACCTTCAACTCATTGGCGAGCATAGATGGGGGTATTAGGGAAATGACTATTCTCAACGGTCGAATCATCATGTCAAAAAACCCCTCAAGCATTGACGAGTGGGGAACATGCGCGCCATTTCTTATGTGGCGCAGTCCCCTTGGCTTCGACACGAGTCAATCAGGGACAACATCACGTTTGGGTATCCGTGGGACGAAGAGAGGTATCGCGACGTAATCGAATGCTGTGCGCTAAAGCCCGACCTTGAGATGCTCGAGGACGGTGACGCGACGGAAATTGGCGCCAAAGGCGTTTCACTTTCAGGCGGACAAAAGGCTAGGTGCCAATTTTGGACAAAGAATTCCCGAATAAATTTTAAATCCTACTGTAGGGTCGCACTTGCCAGGGCATGTTATGCAAGAACCAAATGGGTTTTATTGGACGATCCACTGAGTGCAGTGGTGAGTCTGAACCGTGAAAATGATTATGTACTGTAATCGAAACTGTTTCGTAGGACAGTCATACTGCCCGCTTCCTGTACGACAGGTCTGTCTTTACATTCCAGAATTCTAGGACATTTTGTTGAAACTCTCCCAGGCTTCTTCGCGGCCCTCTCTTGGCCAACCGAACTGTGGTATATTGATTTTGGTCCATCCTTCGTGCCTCCTCACCCTCTGTATAGATACTGGTCACTCATCATGTAGAACTTGTCCTTCCAGGTAATTTGCGCCGTTCTTGGTATTTGAAATACAGTATCCAGCGTTATTTCAGGTGCACACTACCTGGTACGGATGAAGGACGGCCGCATCGATAGTCAAGGCACCGTTGACGAACTTCGTAGCCAAGGAGTACTAGAAGACATCGAGCATGAGGCCGCTGCCGAAGTGAAGGAAGAGGAGCCTATCGTTGCCAGTGAAACAGCCATTGAGGCTGAAAATGTCGATGAAGGAGCAAAGGAAGCCAAGAAACCACGGAAGCTCGTTGAGGACGAGCACAGAGAGACTGGCAGCGTCAAATGGTCTGTATACAAGGCTTACTTGGCCGCGAGCGGATACTGGATATGGGGTATATTCATCGCGTTAGTATTCGTTCTGCAACTGAAGAGTGTGGGCGAAAAAATATGGATCAAAATCTGGGGCGAGGCATATGAGGCCAAGATCAGCGCATCGGCTGCGTATATTTACTCGTCATTTGGTGTCGCGGCGACCAGTGATATCACGGGGAACGGAGATATGTTGGATACCTTGGTCCAACCTGTCCATGCCTTGGGCAGTTGGCCCCCGGCTGTGGAGCGACCCTTCTTCTACGCTGGCATCTATGCTGCCATCGGATTCTTCGGCGTCGCTGTACATATCCTTTCCGTAGCCATGGAGCACACCGGTGCCTTGAACGCATCTCGCAACCTTTACAGGTCAGCTCATCAGTTCCATGGGAGGAACTTGTTAACTGATTCTCGATTCTCTAGACGGTTATTAGTGTCTGTAGTACGAGCAACTTTCCGGTGCGTTGAAACAAAACTACACACCTTATCGTAACACGTATGGTTTAGATTCCACGACACGACACCTCAAGGTAAGCACCCGCTCCTATCAAACAAAGCTCCTCGATCGATTTTGCGCCAGGCCGAATGCTGAATAGGTTTTTTTTTTCTTCTGAGCAAGACAACGATGTCTCACTCGATTTTTAAAGATTTGGGAGGGATATTGAGATCGTAGATAACCAAATCGCCTGGTGGGTTCAGATCTATTTAACCACCTTACACTGCTCACCCGCGACGTGCAGGTCTGTAACGGCACTCAATAGTGCTCTGGGTGGTTTCTTTGTCTCTGTCGTAACAGTACTGTAAGATGCCTTTAATCATGCTCTCAAACTGCACCCTTGACATGGACGCAGGTCTGTTTTCCCCCTCTTTATCATCCCGGCATCTATCATCGGGTATCTCTATCGCACTCTTGCGCTCGGGTACTTGTACACCGGACGGGACCTCCGCCGCATGGAGTCTAATAGCCGCTCACCCATTTTCTCGGACTTTGCTGCGCTATTGGACGGTATCGTGACAGTTCGAGGTGCGTCCATTTTTGCTTGTTGTATATATCTTGCCCATTGGCACTATGATGCAGCCTTCTCCGCCGAAAAGCGCCTGTTGAACAAGCTACACGAACGTCTGGACGCTTCCACGAAGCTATGGTATGCCTTTTGGTCAGTCGCCGTTCTCCGGACTATGGACAAAATCGAACCTGGTCTTCTGCAGGATGACGAACCGTTGGCTTCTGCTCAATTTCGACTTCTTGGGTGAGCGGCTTGATTGTAGTTATCTGTTGAACTTGCTTGTTGAACTTTTGACCAGGGAGCGTTGTGCGTTCCCTGCGCAGCTGTTCTATGACCATCTCTGACACACCCAATTTAAGTCTGTTTTCATTACTGCCTGCTTCGCGATTACTTTCCTGGATGATGACGCTGGGTTGGCCGGTCTTGCTATCACGGTTTGGTTAAGATTCAAACAATCCCCATTTTCTCTGACAATTATCCTTTTTCTTCACAGTCGGCACTCAATTTCAGCCAGGGTGTATATCTTACCCTAAGGTTCTGGACAACCCTGGAGCTCGATCTGAAGTACACAAGCCTTAAACCAAGTAGATACACATGGCTGAATGTGTTCCAGCTGCGTCGAGAGAATCGTTGAGTATTTGAATCTCCCTCAAGAACCTCCAGCGACTATCGAATCCCGGCGGCCTCCGGCATACTGGCCTTCAAGCTCCAAGAGTGATGCGTTGGTGAGAGTCGAGAACGTAGTTGTCAAGTATGCTCCAGACTTGCCTCCTGTCCTGCGCGGCATTTCGTTTTCTCTGAAGGCCAGCGAACGTGTCGGTCTCGTAGGACGAACTGGTATGTGTGGCCGATGGCACGCTTCAGCAATCTTGCTGATATCGGACTGTAGGCAGTGGAAAGTCAACCTTGGCCACGAGCCTTTTGCGATTCGTACGTCTTTCGAATACTATGGATGCTAAACCGCCGATTCCCACTCGTCTGACAGGTGGACCCGTCCAGCGGCAAGATAATAATCGACGGCGTTGATATCTCAAAAATTGGATTACATGGTGAGCGACGTCGACCAGTTTCTGTGTCGTATCTATGTTAATGCGCGTCGAAAAGACTTACGCTCGCGCATCGTAAGCTCCACTTCCGTTCTGGAGGCTTTTCATTTTCATGATGACGGGTCCTAGACTTTTATTCCTCAAGATGCCACACTGTTTTCGGGGACATTGAGGGACAATCTTGACCCCTTTGGTATTTATTTATCTGAATGAGCGTGTTCGCATCTGAGGTTGCCCCAGGCGAATACGATGACGACGTGTGCATGAATGTACTTCATCGAGTACAGCTCATCAACCAGAGCCAAAACGCGTCGCGAGATATCACGCCTTATAACACACGACCCCCGTCTATCGTGGCAGACGATTCGGTTTTCACGGCCGTCACCGATATTGAGGCGAAACCCGTCATCTCGCTAGATACCCAAGTTTCCGCTGCCGGGGCCAACTTTTCCCAAGGCCAACGGCAGCTCATCGCTTTGGCGCGGGCCCTCCTCAGACGTAGCGCGATAGTGATCCTCGATGAAGCGACCAGTAGCGTGGATTTCGAGGTACGCCTACCAAAACAAGCTGCCGGAATCTTTACTTACCCTCTCCATAGACCGATGCTAAGATACAGGCCACTATTCGCGACGAATTTGCTGGTTCACTCTTGCTCACTGGTGAGTATTTGTCGCAAAATTTGCTGTTCTATCTCGGTCAACTTGGTGTAGTTGCGCACCGGCTGAGAACCATCATGGACTACGACCGCCTCATTGTGCTGGACCAAGGAAAAGTGGCAGAGTTTGATACCCCACTGCGCCTGATGAACAAGGAAGACGGGATTTTCAGGAGAATGTGCCTGAGAAGTGGGTCATTCGAACAGCTGGAGGCGATGGCACGGGCGAAAGAGGATGGAGTGTCATAAGTTAAGTATAAGAGTCACGATCGGCTTGTTTGTGCTTGTATACCACCGACACGCGTCGCGCTTGACTTAGTATCTACCATGTCTGCCGTCCCGCCTACGAACGACCCCCCAGCCAACCCAGAGAAGCAGCCAGAGGGTGCTCCCACTGCCGCAGAGGCCCAATCAGATGAAGCACCAATGGATACCACCCTGGACCAGCCTCCAGAGGAGACTTGGGCAGATATCCCGGAGGATATCATGTCGCTCAACACAGACGAGATCCTCACGAGAATACGTCTCATTGAGAACGATATGAAGGCATGTTGCTTAGCTGGAGGAAGGCAGGCTTCAAGTCTAATCGTTCTAGTTGATTAGGTGATGCGCTCAGAGACACTACGGTTGCAACATGAGCAGAGTGTGATGAAGGAAAAGATTCGGGACAACGGTGAAAAGGTCAAGCAGAATAAAGTCCTCCCATATCTGGTCGCGAACATTGTTGAGGTGCGTTTGAAATGATCTACTTCACCACGCGAACTAACATACAGGTAGATCCTGGACGTCGACCCCGAAGTTGAAGAAGACGGGGCAAACCAGGACCTCGACTCTATGCGTAAAGGAAAATGCGCAGTGATCAAGACGTCTACCCGCCAGACCGTATTTCTGCCGCTAATAGGTTTAGTGCCCTCCGAGGTACTCAAACCCGCCGACCTTGTAGGCGTGAACAAAGACTCTTACCTCATACTTGACACTCTTCCTGCCGAGTTTGACTCGCGTGTCAAGGCGATGGAGGTGGACGAGAGGCCAACGGAAACGTACACGGACATTGGAGGACTGGAGAAACAGATCGAAGAGCTGGTAGAGGCGATTGTACTTCCCATGGAGCAGGCAGACAAGTTCAAAACGCTCGGCATTCGGCCTCCCAAGGGGTGCTTAATGTATGGTCCACCAGGTTTATATTGCTGGATTAGGTTTGTGTCCGTGTGCTTACGAAGTTGTAGGAACTGGCAAAACTCTGCTAGCTCGTGCTTGCGCAGCTCAGACCAAAGCTTGCTACCTGAAACTTGCCGGCCCCTCTCTCGTTCAGATGTTTATTGGAGATGGTGCCAAGCTCGTACGAGACGCCTTTGCTCTCGCGAAAGAAAAGGCACCAGCAATCATCTTCATCGACGAACTGGACGCTATTGGTACTAAGCGTTTCGACTCTGAGAAGAGTGGTGACAGGGAGGTACAGAGGACCATGCTGGAGCTGCTCAACCAATTGGATGGGTTCAGCAGTGATGAACGGATTAAGGTACGTCACCGTTTTCGCGCTCCAATCAATACAGTTGACCCGGCGGAATTAGGTGATCGCTGCCACCAATCGAATCGATATTCTTGACCCGGCTCTTCTGCGGTCAGGTCGACTCGATCGCAAGATTGAGTTCCCCCTGCCAAATGATACCGCTCGTGCACGTATCCTTGAAATTCACTCCCGCAAAATGGCCGTATCCGGTGACGTCAACTACGAAGAACTGGCACGGAGTACAGACGAATTCAATGGAGCACAGTTAAAAGCAGTTTGCGTTGAAGCTGGAATGATTGCACTTCGGGAGGGTGCAACGAAGCTTGGGCATGAGCATTTCTTGAGCGGAGTTGCAGAGGGTACGCCTGCAACTATTTTTTCTACCGACACACTAACAATGTTTCTTAGTTCAAAGCAAGAAGAAGAACGACCTGATATATTTCGCTTAGGTTTGTCACGTAGTTGGCGATGTTTTGGCGATAGACTATGTTGATATTCTTTACTTATCATTCTCTTTGCTCCGCCTGTCTTCTCTTCTCGCTCCACTCTATTAGCGAAAGTCGGGGCCATCCGAGACGACTCCAGAATTCCGCCCTCTTTGGTTTGACTCATGTGCTTAAGCTCCACGAAGGCTTTCTAGTATTCTATGTGTTCGCCGATTGAGTTGATCCATTTATCTGAAACTTCTTCATGTGTCAGGCTGAGCTGCCAGCCGCCGCGCCGGTAGTGATGTTCTGGCCTTGGCTTGGCCTGAAAGCCAGAAAGTCATGGCTTTTGGCAGGTATTTGGGGCGATTTCTGGCTTTGGCCCGACGAAATCTCAGGCCAGGCCAAGACCAACCCAGGCCAGGGTTTTGGCCTGGCTTTGGCCCTGGTACCAAAGCCAGAAAGCCATGGCTTTTTGGCCTGGGCCCTGAGGCCAAAGCCAGAACATCACTATGCAGCAGCAGCTAGCGCCTGTTGATTGACGCGGCATTACTCACCGTTGTACTAGGCCCCGGGAAGCTCCACCAAAGCCTTGTCCGGATTTTGGGATTTTTGAGGCCGAAAGATGGTGATTCCTTGTCCGAATTGGGGTTTTTGAGGTGCAAAACTCGCCAAAACGTGGGGTTTTGAGGCCAAAATCTTGGTTTTTGCCCGGACAAGGTTTTGGTGGAGCTTCCCGGGGCCTGTTGTACTCCTTCCTGCAGCTTCAGGTATCACGGTGATTGGCGGCCCTCGTTTCTTCCCCTCAACATATCTACATTTTCGGCGATGTTCCGAGTCGGTGGGATTGTCCCCACAGGCTTGTAGTGATGAATATAAAGCTGGGTGTCAAACGCGACAGTTATACGTCCTGCCCCCAAACTCCTGGCAATGCACTTTCTTAACGTCGCCGTTCTTGCGCTGTTGCCTCTCATCCCGACGGTCCTGTCCGTGCCGAGTCGTCGCGATGACACGTCCGGAACCATCTCAACACCTGTAAACGGCGCCGTCATCGCCCCCGGTGCTGCGTTCGATTTCCGGTATAACACGATGGCGGACTACGGCGTCACCAGCTACAACTATAGCGTCTGGCTCCTGACGTCGATGCCCACGACTTTTGAGCAGTCAACCAACTTTGCGGAGGGGCATTTCTTCGGGCGCTTTGCAGAACCAAACTACCCTGGTATGCGTGTCTGTGCTGTCACTCATCGATCTGATGGCGGAGTTCCGAATTAGGCAACCCGTCACCCAAAAATCCCGCACCCGCACAGCTCATCATGCCCGACTTTTCAAAGAACCCGGGTGGGTGGGGGGCAGGTGCCAGCGACAGTAATGGCCAATTTGCGCTAGTGGTTATGGAGGAATATGCGAATGGGTCGGTTAGTCGACCTTCCTTTTTGCCCGATCGTGTCCCATAGCGCTAATGGTCGCACCATTTCTAGGGCTCTGTCGGATCGCGACTTGCACTTGCGGTCAATTCAATCGTGTATAATGGCACCACCTCTTGATGTTACATTTCGTGGACTTGAAATGGACTAGGACTCATTGGGACACTGGACTCTCAAAAAGTTACTGATTCATATGGACGCATCGAATATACACAGACAATGTAGCAATGTTTCAAGACATTCGAGATACTCTATTCTGGGACACTTACGTACGATTTACTTACAAATTAGCCAATCATGCTCTTGGTTTGTCCTCGTCTGCCTGAAAGTTACACCCACTCCTTGGGCGTCTTTAGGACTACCATCAACTTTCCCTCTTCTGTACCTTCTGCTCCTAGTTCGGTCATATACTCCCATCGCGCTACCTCGGGAAGACTCATCAAGATGCTCTCTATCCTTGCCCCGGGCGTCATGAGTCCGAACTTGGTGCCTCGGTCGACGACCAAGTTGAACTCAACGTAGCGGCCACGGCGTATAAGTTGCCATCGTCGTTGCAGAGGCGTATAGGGCATTCCGTGCCTTCGAGATAGGATGGGCATGTACGAAGGCAGGAACGAGTTTCCGAGCGCCTGCACAAATGCGAATATATCCGCGGGTGTCCTGGGCCGCTTCTCGGAGTCGTCGAGGCGGAGATGCGTGCCTTGGTTGAGGTCATCGAAGAAGATCCCCCCGACACCACGAGATTCGGCGCGATGGGGAATGTAGAAGTATTCGTCACACCACTTTTTGAACGCAGGGAACAACACGGTGCCAAGCGCGTCGCATGTAGTTTTAAGCGTGTTGTGGAAGTGGACGGCATCTTCCTCAAAGAGGTAGGAGGGGGTGAGATCACATCCGCCGCCGAACCACCATGCAAGGAGCTTGGGTTCTGCGTCAGAGTCGCTGCTGGCGGCTTCTGTAATCTCGAAGTAGCGGTAGTTGGCATGAACAGTGGGGGCATTCGGATTGCGGGGATGGATGACGAGGCTGATCCCTTGGGCGCAGAAGGGAAGTCCGCCCTGCAGGTCTTCGGGTAAAGGCATGGAGGTGTGGTCTGCGCGCATCTGCTTGATCGCAGCTGGAGGGAGGGTACCGTGCACCAGGGATATATTCACCCCCGCCTTTTCCAGGATGGTTTCGGAAGCAGTGGCAGCGGCATCGTCAGATGGAGGTGCAGCAAACACGCAGGATTGGCCGGAGCCTCCTTGGGGGCGAATCCAAGAATCACGTTTGAACGGCGGAGCGTTGGGATCGAGAGATTCAAAGGAGGAGACAATTTGGTCCTGGAGGGCGAGAATGTATTTCTCTACCTGTTGGCGCATGGATGTTGTCT